>JAOPGA020000156.1:0-15033 GCA_026419775.2 Acrasis kona
GTAAACTCTAGGCGCGTTTAGAAGCATGCCACAAGCAAAATCTCCTCTTAAAAAGACAACAGCAGTTAAAAAGCCACCAACAAAACAGGAACTAGATGAGTTGGAGAGACAAAGATTAATACAAGAGGAGCAGGACAGACAAACTCAACTAGAACTCGAGAGGTCGCTGAGGCCGAGGTTGTTTAACGAGGTAGATTTTGTTGAAGAGTGCTGCAAGCTAAGCGATCCTGACGAATTAACAACGTATATATCCAAAGAAATGCAGCTTCAAAACCATGATATAAACCTTCGTAACGCTGTTCTGCTCGATTTTTATGTATACAACATTGAGTAAGTGGCCATCAATTAAATGTTGATTATTAAAAATTTTAGCTTTTCAAATCAGCATAAATTTACCGGTCGCAAGGCTATTGCTTTTCTAGAATTGATGGAGGAGTCGAGGAAATTAGCGTTAAATCAAGACTCAACACAACAAACAGTAGCTGATTATGTCAAAGAAAAACTCTTGACCTATTCAAAACCAACTGTCGTAACTCCTACCAATACAAATCAAATTACTGAGGAATTGGAGCCTACAGATATATCAACAAGACCAACTACAACCGCTACACAAAAATCAAATACTTTGAGGCCCAAATCAACAAAAGGCAAGAAAAAAGAGCAGGAGGAAGCGGAAAGAAAAGCAAAAGAAGAAGAGGATCGCGCTCGTGCTCAGCAAGAGGATGCCAGAAGAAAAGCAGACGAAGAAGCACGAACTCCTATTTTTTCTGTTGATGAGATTGCCATCATTATGAACTATGTTCTGTCAGGAATACTACAACACTTTAAATTATTTGCATATCTCTTTAACTGTGACCAAAAGCATGAGCTACACCAATATAACCTTTCTCTCGAATCGATGGCAAACGTTATACCGCTACCTTCAATGGTTACAAAAGAAGAGTTTTTGGAGAAGAAGAAAAAAGAAAGAGAAAATAGTGATTATGAGAAAAAGATTCAACTTGAGGAAGAGCAAAGGAAGAAGAGCGAGTTGGAGGAGGCAGCAAGGGTTAGATATTTGAAAGAGGAGGAGGAACTAAACGCTCCAAAATTAACCGTTGAGCAATTGCAGGAGATAGCTAATTACTTGAGGTATCATATGCAGGCGGATATTGATGGAAAAAGGGATGACCTTATAGAACGTGTTAGTAATATACAGGCCAAAGTAGAATTGATGAATCGACCAAAGAGCAAGCAAGAAAAGAAGCCGAAGACCGCAACTAAAAAATAACTCTTCAATGGCAGATCGATATTGCACAAATTGTACGAAATTGGGATTTGTGTAAAATCTTTGTCAACATCATCCTTTTTGGTACACTCTTTTTTTTGTGACATGTGATTGTAATGCTTTTGATGTTTGACAAGACAAACTGAGCAAAAAGGATGGAGTCTACCCACCTGCTCATCTTGAGCACAATTGATAGGATTGCGGACTCCGTACGTCAGTTTACATGGACCAATCGACTAACGCTCTCATAGCTCCCTTTCACACCTCCTTCACAACGTAGAAAAGGGAAGAATCTGAAGGAAAACATCAAGACACTTAATGAGGTCGTCACACTCCCTAATATTGCGCTCCACAAAGTAATACAAGCTTTGATGGATATATATTCTAAAGTATCTGTAAGTCCCCTCCACGAAGTTGACTATTTGCTTACATTGTAGAACATTCAGCCGAAAGAGGTTGGGAAGGAGAGATGTTCGGCGTTAGAGCGCATTTCACATACAAAATTAATCATTTTAAACTTGATGTCCGATTATTTAAACTTTGCGATAAAGGATAAAAAGTTGTCGCTTCCAAACCATCATTATGACAACAAGTTCTACGACCACGATTTTGATGACTTGCTGGTCGAAGAGCTAATGATGAGAGCCTCGGCACATGATTCTGATGAAATCATGCTTGAAGAGAACTTGCAATTGTCAACCGAAATGGATAGTGGTAAGTTTTTTCATCCATTGTAGACTTATAGTTTTAGACGATCTATCATCCACACCCAACAGACCAAACAGGTTGTTTATGGATGATTCAGAAAACGATTCTTCTGTAACTCCTAACTCGCCTATATCTAGGTCCTCTGTCTTCAAGCCGAACAAAATCTACTCCATACACAGAGACATGCTGGACAGCAGCAGATGCAATAAATCTCTGGATGAGGTGGTCGCCAAAATGCTGCTCGACGTTGTTTTGAGGAGAATCATGTACGGAGTGGATGTCTTCGAACAGCTCTCCGAGGAACCAAATCTCACAAGAACAGGACTGCTACATGAGGATCGCATCAAGTACTTGTGCAGACAAATTGTTTTCAAATTGTCTTTGACAAACCCTGACGTGGTCAGCCACAAGTTGGTGACCGAAGCCATTGGATCGGAGCACGAGACATCTCTCACACAAAACAAGCTCACCTACGACACCCAACAACAAGTACGTCTTTTAACGTCGTCACGCTAATCCCCATCTAGATGCAGAACGTATCGAGCATGAACAGAGTAAGCGCCGCCACGTTCACGGAGGCACACTTGATGAAACAATTCAAGTGCATAGAGTGTTGTAATTTCACGTTACAGAGTCTAACTTCGCTGCTCAACGTTCTGGCCAATTCAAAGCTATTCATCAAGAACTACAACATGGATCTCGCAGACAGCACTCGTATAGCCGTTTGGAACTGGATCATGAACTACTCCAAGGAATTTGCTGACATGTACAGAGCATTATCAGGGCCGAGCGTACTTTTAGCCAAAGCAGCGGGTGATTTGCTGGAAGTGCTGTCCAATCAAGTCAAATCCAAAAAGGATCGCAGGCCCATTTATTATCCGCTCATGAGCATGTTGTGCGTTTTGATACCCGATAAATTCACGACTGCAGTCAACAACCTCATCAAGAATGATTCGAAGGACTCCGTAAGCACGCTGATCAAGGAGATTTTGAAGAACGTCAAAGGAAAGGACAAATCGCTGCTAAACCTATCCGTACAGTGTTTTACGGATTTGTATCGCGTCAGCAACTTTATAAGCGTCAAGAGCACTGCACCATGCTTGTTGGCCCCACAAATCGAGGACGTGCTCAAAGAGAATTTGATATCGCCTCAACTCTTTTCGGATAAGAAGGAAGCACTGTTGCCCGGCACGTTTAGCGGAAATGCAATAGGAGCAGGAGATGACCAGGAGGTGTCGCTGGTCGCCAACTTTATCGTGGCGTGTTATTTGCGCAATCCCAGTCAAAGCATCATCAAGGTCTTCTCCACCATGTGCGATGGCGTCATGGAGCAGAAGCTGTCGCTGGTCAAGGCGTTGCTGTCCCTAGATAACGATCCGTTTCCACCTGCATCGGATGCAAGGGATCCAAACACGAAGAGATTGGCCACGAGTTACAGCGTGATTTGCGACAGCCTCAAACAAATGTTCAAGGAGGCGTGCGCCAGCTTCGAGAAATTAGAGCAGTGCTCGGAGGAGGAAGGCAAGGAGCTCGGCGACGACGTGCTCCACGCGCTGATTGGATCCGGACTCATGAAGGACACCAGTTCGCTGCTGCTGCTTCAACAAAACTTTGTAGGAACCAAGGACGTCAAGAGGAGCGGCAATTTGTTCAAGAAGGGAAACGAAAAGGAGAACGAAGCGATGGTCAAGAAGGAGAGGAGCGCCAAGATTTTGTTCGAGCTGATGAGCACCTTGCTATACCTATTCGGTGGAGACCCCGCATTGTTTTTAGACACCACTTCGAGCTTACAAAAAGGAAGGACCAACCACGTGATGGTGAACGAAGCGAGCATGTCGGCCATGGCAGACGTTTTCATCACGACGAAACACCCGGTGCTGTCGCAGCAGACCAGCAGGTTGTTCGAAAAGTTATACTTGGACAAGTACTTGTTGCTGTGGAGACCGAAGCACGAGGCCACCGCCACGGATCAGGTCATGACCTACACGAAAATCACGACCAACGTGTTGGATAAATTGAGCAGCGCGCTCATACAGTTCAGCGACGATCACACCGTGAAGAGCATCTTGAGCCTGCTTCGATACATTACCTACTGCGGAAAGATGTATTACATGAGGCACCAGAAGGATTTGACGCCCGACGTCACCAACGCCAGGTGGCGCACCAACATTATCGAGAGATTGGCCAGCAACTTGTTGGTTTGCTTGTGCAGCTCCAGTCACATTTGGAGCCTTACCACGTTGTGCCTGAGAGACTTGTGCGATCAGATCGAAATCATGCAGAACCAAGACAGCAAGTACCTGAATTATCTGTTCTACAGGCAATTGACCAACGTCAACGTGATGGGTGCCAACGATGGCATCCAAGTCGACAAGGAGAGACACGCACAGATCCAATTGTTCCGAAGGGTGGAGATTCAGACCAAAACAAATCTAGCAGCCTTCGACGAGGTTTATGGGAGATGGAAGGTTGCGCTTCAAGAATTCACGAGAGCGAACGCAAACAGCAACCAAACCAACAACGTGAGGGACTTGTTCAACAACTACACGGCCTTCATGTGTGCTCTTGGTGGAGTGTGCCTGCACGACAACGACAACAAGACGTTGGATGACTTTTTGGATCAACTCATCAATCAGATCGTGAACGAAAACATTTTGATTCAATTCATCGTGAGGGGCAGCATAGCCGATGACTTGGCGCCAGCGCTCTACGATCGTCTGTTCCGTCACATGCTGAAAGCGCTCAAGACCAGTCAAGACGGAGTCATATCGGCGAACGCAAGGAACGACACCTTCGTGGAGCATTTCATCGAGATTATCAGCAGGATCGTCAACAGCAAGGACGCAACGTTTGATTTGGCGCTGGCATCGGAATTCGACACCCTGGTGTCCGTTCTGTTCCGCTATTTCGCCAACAACAAACAAGCCGTCAACTTCAAGATCAAGCTTTGTCAATTGGTGGAGAGCGTGATCGACAAATCGGAGTACATTACGTTCAAGGACGAACACACGTTCCGCACCGGCGTCATCGAGGACCTATCCACGTGGTGCAAGAGCGGAGACGAACAATTGGAGATGGCCAGCGTGAAGGCGCTGAGTCAAGTGTTGGACAATTATCAAATCAACAACGAGAGGAGCGAACAATATGCAAAATACTTTGTGCTGCTGCGAGATGGCTTGGTCACTAGGAAAGCACCACAAGAATCGGCAGTGCTCGCGTTGAGTCGACTGCTGAACTGTAACGTTTCGTTGGGATTGGAGCACTTTATGGACATGGTGTACTCTCAGGACGAATACATTCGATCCATCTTCATCAACCTGATCGCCACTTTGTTAAAGAAGGGAGGATTGGGCCTGGCAGTGCAGGAGAGCGAAGAGCAAGGCGACGATAACAGCGGTGCGGTGGCAGAGTGTGCCGTGGATCCATACGTGGACATGACCAGACGATTGCTGTTTGGTTACGATTATTCGCTCATCTTTGCGCTCTTCTCTCAGACAAAGAATCCAGAGAAGGACGAACTGTGCGAGGCCATCGTGAGAATCTTCATGAAGGTGGGCGGCAGCAAGGAATTGTTGAACTTGTTGCAAAAGAGCGTCACGTTGGAAGTATCCACCACCGAACATCCAGAAACATTGTTCCGCGCCAATTCTGCAGCCAGCAAGCTGATGAAGAGCTACTGCACTCGCACTTGTCAAGGATTGATGCAATCCACCATGGGGGCGCTGATCGACGAGATGAACGCCAATCCAACCAAGTTTGAAATTGATCCGGAAAAGGCTGCACCGCGCGGAGAAGACGCGGCAGCCAATCAAGAAAACGTGCTCAAGGTCACACAAAACTTTATAGATGCCATCGTGAACAGCACCAACGTGACTCCTCCCAGCTACATCAAGTACTGTCAATATTTATCGCGGCACGTCGGAGACAAGTTCCCTGGCAAGAGCAAGGACGACAGCGACGACGAGTTCACGTTCGAATACAAGAATATTGCGGTGGGCGGGTTCATGTTCTTGAGATTGTTCTGCCCCGCCATCACCAGTCCACAATTGTATGGATTGGAACAATTGAACAGCAACGATTCGCGTCGATTCGGAATCATCATCACCAAGATTCTACAAAACATTGCCAACGGCGTGTACAAATCACAAAAGGAAGCCTTCATGGCGCCGTTCGAGGACATGATCAAGAACAGCATGAGGAGCGTCAAGTTGTACTTTGACGACATGGTGGACAACAATCCATGCGGAGAGTTCCCCGACGAATCCGATTTGGTATCGCCCAGCGAATTGGAGGCTGCATTCGGAGTGGTGCACAGATACTTGCAGAACTACTCGGAGGGACTGCGTGCGTTCCTACAAAAGAACAATGCCTACGACGAATTCACCAAGGTGTTGACTGCATTGGGACAAGCGCCAGAGGTCACCAAGAAGGCTGCATCCGCCGCCGCTGCGAGAAAGAAGCAAACGGTGGGCGAGGAGGAGTACAGCAGCGCCATCTACAAGGAATTCATGACCAAGATGAGCAGCAAGCAATTGGTGGCCAATTCGTGGCATGCGAGAAGGCTGTTCTTCCAATCCGACGTCAGCGCTGCTGCTGCTGCCAAGAACGATCGCAATCAACACGTGGTGTACTTTGTTCCCCATCGATTGCTCAACACAAAGAACAACGTCGCCAGCGATTGGGAGCTCATCACGTACGTGATTTACACCACCATGGAGAAGGTGTTCAGGGAGCCGTATGCCCTGGTGATGGACTGCACCAATTGGAAACCATTCCAATCCATTCCGTTGAACGTGCTGTTGAGATTGATCAAAATGTACCCCACGGGCGCCAAGAAGAATTTGAGGGAAGTGTTCGTGATCAATGCCAACCAAACATTCAAGGATTGCACCAAGCACCTGAGCAATCTAGGCAACGTGGACAAGATCAAGTGGCAATTCTTGGACAGCACCATGACCGATTTGCACGTTCGATTGGGACTGCCGTCGCCACAACCGCTGCAGCACTTGGCATGCAGCGATATCAAGTGGGAACGCGACAACAAGAGCATCACCAGCCTACAGTGCATCACTCCCGATAACAAGTCCATGGAGATCAAGATTTCGTCCGATAAGTTGTACTTGATTTATCCGAGCGATCGATTCCTGAACAAGTACGACGGAGTCAGGGTGGAGTGCATCGCGTTGAGCGATATCATTAGCGTGGAACCGAAGCGCACCCTGTTGAACGTGAGCAAGAGAGATTACGTGATCAAGTATTACGTGGACGACAAGATGGATCCCGATCGAGAGCTACACGCCATCGTGAGGAGCAATTCTCAAAATCAAGACGTGGAGATTATCAATCAACTAAGAAGGATCAACTCGACCCAATCAGCACATGCATCGCTATCCGCGTCATCATCTCCATCACCATCGTCGCCATCGCCATCGTCGTCATCCAACACCGTGGTCAAGAAGCGCAAGTTAAAGATTAGCGATGTGCCGGGTCAATTGTTGAGCATATCCTTCTTGAACCTAGAATCACAGAATCCACAGACGCGTCTCAGCGCCTACAACCTATTGACCAGCATCATTGTTGCGTTCCAACTGCCAATCACCAACATGATCGAGAGCGAGAATTTATCGGTGCCCAGGAATACGGAGGATTTGGTGTTGGAGCTGAGCGAGAAGATGGCGGTGCACAAGGCCGACCTGACCATCGAATTCATGACCGAGGCGCTCAAGGCCTTTTCTAGAATCGAACCCAAATCACAAATCATGTGCGCCAAGATTTTGAAGCCGTGGATCAAGAACCTGACGCTGTACAGCGACGTTCAGAACGGAAGCAGCGCGGATAAAAAAAAGATGCTGCACGACTGGTTCGAAATGTTGACGCGCGTGTCGTGTCAACACAGTCAAGTGTTCCCTGCTCTGGCAGAGATTTGGACGTTGGTCAGCAACGAACAGGAGAACATGTTGTATCTGGGATTGGACAGCGCCATTCACTATGGATTGGAGATTGGCATTTATGGAGATCAACAAATGGTGGGCGATTTGATCATCACCCTGGCCAGTCACTGTCCCAAGGAAGCCAACGTGGCCATGAGGATCATTCAAAAGATTTTGCACCTGTTGCACAGCGAGCTGGACGTGGTGGACCTGTGCAACAAGCCGTCCAAACAATTGTATCAGGACAAGGCGTGGTGCGAACTGTTCCTGTACGTCAAGTACTTGATGATGCTGTCGTTCCAGAATCGATTGAACGTGGAGATTAACTTGCCGTCGCTGATGCACATGGTGACGCTGTTGGTGGGCAGAGGAGACGTGCACCTTCGCAGCGCCATTTATGCCCTGAGCGTCAACATGATCCACAGCATGGCAGAGAGCGTGGTGGTGGATAGGGAGGAGCGCAATCGATTGATCGGCACCTGTAATCAGCTGGACCATCACATGCTGAACCTTTACATGGGCAGCAGCAGCAACAAGTGCGATCCCTTCGTCACCGTGAACAGCAATTCGGTGCCCATCGCAGCGATCGAGGTGTGCGACTATGAATCGCTGTGCGTCTTCTTGATCCAAACGGTCAGCATCGTCAAGAACAAGAGCGACGCCTGGATCAACGAGTGGATGCAGCTGTGCAAGAAGGTGATGGACAATAACAGCGCCAAGGTAACTCTGTTCTGCAACAGCTTGATTCCGTACGGTCACATGAGCAGCTGTCACGAAGCAGCCGCCTGTGCCGTGGACATTATACCCTTCATCATGGATTTCATGAGCCATCACTTGAACGACGAGAACGTGTTCATGAGCTGCATGCTGAGCGTGACCGTGTTGATCAAGGATAAGGACCCATCTCAGCTGTCGCCGTCGCTGTTGCAAATGATGGACAAGCTGTACTTGATCAGCATCCTGACGCTTCAAATCGTCAATCACAAGGAAATGCACGTGGCGATCGATTTGATCATCGTGCTGCTCGACAACATGTACCAGTGCAGAGCGTTCGATCCCTATCGCAGCTTGGCCCATCACTTTCACAGCAAGTATTCATCCGTGCAGGATGCAGGCGACGACGTGGTGCAGCAATTCGAAGCAGCGGTGGGCTTGAGCTTCACGCAACACTTTAGCTTCGTGATTGCCATATTGGTGCAGAGGGCACTGGTCATGACGGAGACGAGATCCAGCGCCATTGCACTGGTCAAACAATTCCTGGTCATCAGCAACAAGATGGAATACTCCACCAGCGATTCGTTGGGATTCATCACCGCGCTGATTCCATTCGAACGCCAGTACAACACCACTCTGTACTGCGAGTACTTGTTTCAAAAGGCTCACTTTGAGCACGAACGAGGAGAGCTGGCCTTCTTGTTTCAAAAGTACTTGTTCCACATTGTGAGCGATTTGGTCACCAACGTGGAAAAGTTGAACGTGTACAAGACCATTCAACGTGGGTTGGAGCTGTTGCGCAGTCACTTTAACGAAGTGTTCAAGGACTATCACTCGCTGACTCACGTGGTCAAGGTGTACACCAGCGCAGATGAGAGCGTGGTGGAGGCGGCCTTGAGCTTGTTCAAGACCATGAGCAATGGCATGGGTTCATCCAGCAAATCGCTCAACATGGTCGAGCCGTTCGAGGACTGTAAGATGAAGGGATTCCGTCAGTACAATCGATTCGACAAGGTGGACAAGGATGTACAGGTCAAGACCAAGGTGTCGAGGATTATCGTGGATTATATCGGTAAGCATTTCGTTACCTCGGCGTCGTCAGCTGGAGCGGGATCGAGGAGCATCAAGGGGAGGCGTAATGTATTGACGCCATCGTCGTCGCCATCATCGTGTCACGCCAAGGTACAGAGTATTTCGGTGCTCAATAAATTGGATTGATTGTAAAATTTTATTATGTTTCATTGTTGTTTGATGTGAGGTGGTTGGCCTTGATGTAGGAGTGAGCATTTAGGGAGTCGAACAAGTCTCTGTTGGACGGGGACTTTTCGAGGGCTGCGGTGGTGGTGGCTTCTTGATCTGATGAATGCTGCGATTCTTGTTGTGTTGTTTCTTCTGTTTGATGGACGTTTACGTAGTCGAATGATGGGTCTTGTTGAATGTCATCAAATGATTGTGTGTGTCTTGCTGACCTTGGCCCTCTTGAACTCTTGCACACGTCTTCAAAATATTGCCAATCACTGACTGTTAAATCCTCCCTATTGAGGACTTCCTCAAATGCTTCTTTTATGACCTCATCATCGATATTTGGATCGGCTCCACTCACTATCCTTCTTGTTCTCTCTATTGCTATTCTCGTTTTGACCTTTTTATCGATTAGATTCTGCCTCTCCTGTTCAATCTTCTCGACCTTGCCTCTCTTCTCCTCGATATTGGCCATGGTTTGCATCTTTTTAAATTCGTGCATTCTCTTGGTTCTCTGAACTAAATCCTGTCTATCAATCTCCCTTAATCGATCCTCTTCTAACTTTCGGATAAAATTCGCCCTCTTTGTCTCTTTGGCTAATTGCAGGTCTCGCTCTTGCCTCTGTTGCTTCTCCAGCATGGTTTCAACTTTGAATTCTTGTTCCCTTCTGGCTGTTTCTATAATTTCCATCCTGCGAATTTCTTTGTTCTCCTCATCAATCTTCCTCTTTTGCTCTTCTAATCGTCTATGAACTTCCAATTCTCTTTGTCTTTGCTCGGATTCATTTCGTTTGCTATTAATTCTATTTATTCTGTCTTGAAGTATAGCAGAAGCGTTGTTTTTTGTTTCTTGCACTTTCATATCCTTCCTCAGCGCAGCTTCTCTCATTTCTATCTGCATTCTTTTTCTATTTTCCTCAAATTCTGCCAACTTTCGACGCTTTTCTTCATCTCTTCTCTCTAGAGTTAGCAGTAAATCATTCTGGTGCTCTGCACTTTGAATTCTAGCATTGTTAACTCTTTGCTCATTAAATCTCCGTAGAGCCTCAGCTTTATTGAATTTCTCCCTCTGTTTCATATCGATTAGATTTCTTCTGTTCGCCTCTCTTTCTTCATTCTGTCTCTGCTTATCTGATAGTTGTGCTTGATGAAATTCATGTAGCCTCTCGGCTTGTAGTTTGTTCTCTTGATGTTTTTTTATACGAGAGAGCTCTCTTTCTCTTGCCTGCTTTAGCTTTTTTCTTCTTTCTTGCTCGTCCCTTAATCTAACTTCTTCGGCTTTCCTTTCATGTTCTAATATTCTTTTTTTGTTCTGCAGCTCAAATGCAATTGTTTGTTGCATGTGCGATTGTGTTTGTCTTAAAACTCGTTCCACTTGATATCTGTCTCTTTCTACTGTGGTTATCATTTCGTATCCATTCTCCAAACCCTCCCTTTCGATTCTTTCGTCATCTTCTATGATTCTTTCTCTTTCTTTCTCTATCAAATCTATCTTTTCCCTTCTTCTCTTTTCATGGTGCTCAAATCTCATTGACTGCAACTCCCTTGAAAGACCAGGTTGCGCAAATGACTTTTCATTTCGGTATAGTAGCTCATATGCAGAAATACCCAGTCGGAGACAAGACTCGATAGACCTAGGGCTAGTCAAAATTATTTTACTATTGGATTTTTGGTTAAAGTCTATTATAGATATTCTTGAACCCGTATGTTCATAAAGTTTTAATCCCATATCCTCTAAAGCTACTGTTATTTTTGTTCTTTCGTGCGTGGCCGTTGACTCTCGAGGAGTAGAACTAGCTCTTGGAGTGGTTTTCCTAGCGGGTGACGTACCATTCCTAACGTTTGTTTTATTTGATGGTGATGACAACAAAGAGGTGACCCTACTTCTAGGAGTCGTGTTATTAATCTTTCTACTCTCATCTGACTGAGGTGTTTTTGGCCTAGTAGACGAAGAAATGGATAAACTTCCACTCCAACTTCTTTGGTTGCTTAATGATCTCCTACCTGCGATGTTGCTTGCAGCTGTCGCTGGTCTTTTAGGAGGAGAACTTGTTTGTTTAGGGAGTGCTAACTTCGGAATTTGCTGCATTACACTTTGTTTGTCCGCATTGTCTAGCATCGAGACTTTTGATATTGGTGAGCTTGTTGCATCCCCTGATGATACTACACCCTCCATTTTGTATGAATTGGTTGCCCGTAGAAAAGCAAAAAAATTTTTGAAGTTTACCTCAACAGGCCAAACAATCTCTTCAAAGGTATGCCGAGATATCAAACCGCAACAAGTCTCGCAGGATCACTCATCAACAAGGAAGGAGAGAAAGTAGAAAAAGCAAATCGAATAATCAAAGAAATGGATTTCAGGAGAAAGTGAATCTTCTGTTTCGGTCTGGAAAGAACAATTAGGAGAGATGAATCTTAAATTTAGTGGTTCAGTTGCTAAGCTTCTACATTGAGCAAAGAAGAATGTTCACTTTCACACTATTGCTCTAATGATTTGAAACCAAACCCTTCTATCAACCCGTTGGTTATTCTTCATCAAATTAATGTTGGTGAGCGCGTAATTGGTTTTTAAACTTCCGAATAAAATGCTCAAGTTGGTAGTTGGTACAGATGTGACCTTCCATAAATTAATCTTTTTAATGGAAGGATGGAGATAATTTGAATAATTTGTATAAACTACTGGATGAATTATTGGGTCCGAAAGTACCCATTTCTCTTGAACAATCTCTTAAATGCTCGTCGAATAGGATAAATTCATGATAATGTTTTCTAATCCCGAATTTAATTGTTGATTAATTTTAAGGATTTGAATTATCTCTTGACTAGTAGTGCCTCTGCGATGGCCTCTGCTCCGATCTTTGTAATCTTGTAGATACATTATATAAGGATTAATTTCTTTCACAGGCATGATGAGATCTTTATGTAAATCAGCACTAGTATAGTGGTATCTTTCACTACAGAATACAAGACTGTCACTCTTGTGACCGGGGTTCGATTCCCCGGTGCTGAGTTTTAAACCCTAATTCTGACAGTTGTGCACGCTTTATGTTTTCTCATTAAATTTTTGTAAATGACAAGCAAAATAGAAAAGAGGTATCAATTTCAGGACTGGCATCGATAAGTACGCTGATAAGTCTAGAATGTAGTGAACCAATGCAAACAAGTAGAAGAGGATGGTAGCTATTTTTTATAGCCGGAGAGGTGACTTTGATGGTCTTAGAGGAGAAGTAATAGAATCAATAAATCAGATGCAGAAAAAAGAAGAAAGAAGGTAATGGATAACATTGAGGACACTTTTACGCGATATTCTCCAAAAGAACTCCAAGGTATTTGTCATGTTACATATGTTAGAAGCATTCCTACAGCTTCATGGGTTGTTACTCCGACATCCACTTGGCTGCTATTGTTTAATTCTGGAAAATAGACATCTGGAGAAGAGACATCCCATTGTAAAGAGCGTAACTATTCAATAAGAATTGACAACAGTGGGGTTTGAACCCACGCCCTCACAGACTGGAGCCTATATCCAGCGCCTTTTCTAATCAGAGGAATTTTCGGTATTTTTCAACCGGTTTTTCAAAAAAACTGCAAAACTGGTGGTGAACACCGGTTATTTTTTTATCCAAAAAGTGAAAAACACCACTAGTGAAATCGGTTGCATACACCGGTTTTGCAAACTGGTTTATCGAACAGGTTCAAAATACGGGCGATAGGTTCAAGAGCAAGGTTGTTATTGTACACATTAAATTACATCAAATTGATATTAAGAGTTTTTATTCAGAGTTACTGTTCGGTTCATCACGCTTCTTGCAGACTGCAAGGATCTTGACCAATGCTTTCGCGTCGATACCGGCATTTGTGAGTAACTCCTCCATGACGTTATCTTTTGATGTAATAGGGGTACATCATAAAAGTTGAAGTTCTTAAGAGTGCAATCTTGAACTGGGCTTTGCCTTTTACTTCCTGACCTTGGTTAACTTGGGAGTTTCTGTGAAGTGTTAATGTTGTAACACGTTTATACTTACCTGTTAACAAGTGCGAAGCATGTTGAGTGGCTTACAAACTTGGTTTTTACACTATCAGTTGATCTCTTATATTTCCTGTTGTAGGATCGCACCTTTTACAAGCTGCCTTACTTGGTTCGCACCGTAATACAGCAATAACTATCTTTGATAACTGCAGGATGTTAGTTTGCTTTTTGATTCAAAAGTTTACCTTTAGGTTATGTGTTCTCTATCATTTTAACTCTGCTCTGCGTACATCCTTTTTTAATTAGCATAAACCTAATTCAATTTCTATTTTGACTATCGTCCTCACTGGACCCTTCATTGGTAGACCCTTTAACACATACAACAAAACATAAGAATAAATAACATTTATATATTTTATTTTATTTTTATTAAATTTCGCTTGTTCCAGACCATTGGAATGAGGTTCAATTTAATTCTTGAATGGATGCTCACCACCATCAGCTTCCTACGGTCCGCCATATACTAATGCCGAAGGAGACACCTCATAACTACTTACTCAGAAGTGGCTCCAAAGTACACTGCGTTCCTGACTTTAACAATTGAGAGAATTGCTGTAGAGCTCAAACAAAATTCTATTATTAAGTCTGTCCAGGTCCAGTGTTGAGTAAGATATTCATCATCTTAATCGATACTCCATTTAATATTGGTAGCGGTGATTGGCTGTAGAATTTTCAATCAAAACTGAATGTTATGTAGCAGTACCTAGCAGTCCTATGTTCCGATACACTTTTCTTTTCATTTTATAATTAAATGAAATGTTGTATGCCCTCTATTATAATCGGTAGTCCCACCATGTATTCACTAACAAACCTTCTGACGCCAAAAGCGCTATTTATTTGTTTATTCTCCTTCCGCAAAAATATTAATATCTGCACCAAAGAGTGTAGGATATAGTTGTGAAGTACAATGTTTGTGCCGCGACGTCAAATTATTGCTTGATCTGATGTTTCTTTTGTAACAGGATTACAAAACACACAACATGTCGCGTGCGTATCCAATGGGACATTCAACAATAAGCGAAATCTCTTTGACTTCGCTGTAGAATATCCATATGTACTTGACCTATCAATAAGCTCATCAAAGCTGATAGCAAATTTGGATGCGTTAAGGAGGATCTTAAAAGAAGAATCTGCACAAGGTA
>JAOPGA020000157.1:0-22572 GCA_026419775.2 Acrasis kona
CTTCTGCAGAATTTAAACCCGTCAGGAAAGGTATCAAAACAAGGTGACTCTCACATGTCACGTCAGATGGTACAGAATATTCAATCCCATGGTTGGAACCACATTGTTCAAAAGTTCGCATTCGTCCAGATATTTGATTTATTGTTGCCTCCTGGATACATTGGAATACCAGCCAAAAAATCAGGCTCCTGTGATGGTTTCGTGAAGGCAGCGGAACTTGTGACCATCGGTAATGCAGTCAAGTTTGATGAAATAACAACCTTGTCTACCGTTAGGGAAGAGATTGAAAAAAGCAGAATTATAATTAGGTATAATAAAACCAATCTAGTATGTATTCAGGTTTGGTGAGATTATCACCGATACATTTTAAAATGTTTGAACACTTCTTCTTCTGATTTTCATTTATGGAAAGTATGTTGTAGTTGTCAGTTAATATCGACCGCACTTCTATGAGTGTTTTGGGGACATTAAGTTTCATCATCTCTTTATTATATATGTAAATTGCTGCTCATCAATTTGGTACATTTTCTTTTATTCAAAAGAATGTGTGGTGTTGTGACTATTAAGGTCGTCATCCTCAGCGGTGACTTTGATGGAGTTTATCTACTCTTCTAGATTGGTGACCAACTTTCCTGCTTTGAAACCTTGTCATAACTTTCCCTGGCCAGTTCACCAAAATGCATACTTTCAACCAATTTCTTGAAAGCTCTTACAAACTTATTCACAAACACTGACATCCAAGACCCCACAGCACACGTTGAAATGGATGAAAAAACAAAAAAATTCACTGCCGCATCAAAAGGATCAAAGATCACACCAAAAGTAGCATCTGAAAAGAAATCCATAAAGAGTGGACAGGACGAAGAAAATGTTGTTGTTCAAGAAACTAAATTAAAAACAAAACACACTACCACCAAGAAGAGAAAGGCGAAAAGAAAGAACTTAACGAATGCTGAAGAATCCGAATCAGAGGAGAACAAATCAGAAATTGATGAAGAAACAAAGGGACCACCGATCAAGAAACAAAAAACGACAACGACCACCAAGTCAGCAGCTGATGAAAAGACAGCAAAAAAATCAACCGAAAGTGCGTTACGTTCAAGCAAATCATTTTCGACTAAGAAAGCATCCATTGAAGACAAAAGTAATTCATTTGATATACTGTTCAATCATTTTTAAGGACCATCACTAAAGCGCAAGCATGAAGATGCAAAAGTTGAAGGAGGTGATGATACAGGAGAAATCGCTGCAAAGTCTAGGAGACGTACAAAAGTATTCGCTGCAAATGGTGATTTGATCCCGGCGTATCACTACTATGTTGATCCCTCTCCATGGAATGAATTAAACCTGAGAGGAAGAATCGAGCGTATGGCGTTCACCACCCTCGTTGCACCAAGTCAAAGCGGAAAGGTAATTCAACACATTGTTTTGGTTTCAACTTTTCTAGTCTACAAGGGCCAAAGCGTTAATAGAAAGTTTACGGTCGGATTTTAAAATGATCATGATCTCAGCTGTGCAAGGGGAAGCTGGTTTAGTAAGTACACTTAAGGTACTATTGGATTGTGCAGAATTCGAGGTTAAAGATGAAAAAGAATTGAACATGGATACTTTTCGCAAGTTATTCGGTAACGGTAGCAAGCACTTTCGTGAATCAAAAGTCGTTTTAATCATTGACGAATTGGATGCTCTGTGCACTTGGCGGGACGAGGATAGGAGTTCGTTTTTAGACGCTTTAAGAGCAATAAAGAATAGCAGAGTATCTGGCGCCGAAGACAATACTAAAACAGGTTACGTGCTACAATCAGTCCTCGGAATCACAAATTACGTCGGTGATTACATTCACACCAGGWTCGGTTCGCCATTCAATGTTGATGAGAAGATAACCGCGCCATACTTTTCGTTCGACGAGACGAAAGATTTATTCAGACAGTATGAGCAAGAGACGGGAAGGAGAGTAAACGGAGAGATCGTCGAACACATTTATGCTCAGAGCGGTGGAGCGCAAGGTATCACGCAGACGCTCGGCAAGTACATGGATGAATTATATCAAGAAAACGATGAATTGAATCTTGATTTATGGAAACAACATTATGAATCAACTGTGATCTCCGCTATATCGCGAAGCGCGAATTTTCAGAAAATGAAACAAGGTTTGAATAACGAAGATGTACTAGCGGGTGTAATCTCCATCATGTCCGAAGAAGTAATTTCAGCTGATATTAACAAACAAAATCGAATCACCATCGAATTACAGAGGTATAACATATGCATTCTACAACAAAAACATGTGGAATTTGCAAACCCTATAGTCCAAAAATACATTGAGAGATCGTTTGATGTTACCAGAAAATCTCAAAGTATTGATGGGCTTTTTTCTGACGATCGTATCGATTTTCGTGTCCTCCTTTGTGAAGCGATCAAGTGCATGAATAGAATATCCATTATTAAAGGTACAAAATTAGCAAAAAGAAAAAACACGAATGTGGAGGATGTTTATGTTGAAGCATTTGATCATGCGTTAAAAAGGGCTCTTCCCCACATATATATAAAGTAGGTCGCCGTGTATTTCAAAAAACTCATTGGACGTCAGGATTGATCCGCAAGTTGCTTGTAATGGTCAAAGATTAGATAGAATGTACTATATAAGTGATTACGAATTGGCTGTGGAGCACGGAGCAGATCTGTTAGTTAATGGAGATAGAGCAAATACCAGTAGTTTAGACCACCATATTCTGGATCAAGCAGAGAACTACTACAGACTTCTTCAACCCAACCAGTCCTGGGTTGTTGTATGGGTTGGGGGAGCAAAACATAAAAAGAAGTTTGAAGACGAATACAACAACATCAATTCCAAAATTGCATATATAGAACATGATACAGAATTTTCAAACGTAGACGTTTTCTTTGCGGGTGGTGATACTCGCCGAATTTCAGTTATACCCCCAGATTTTCTAAACACTCAACAAGTGGAACAACAGAAAAATAGTAAGCCATCAGAGTGGAGGTAGTGGTCAGCAGGAAGGACATACAGTGCGTATTAGATTACCAGGCGATAAGGAGAGATACAAAAAGGTGCTAAATATTCGAAGTTTTGAGGATTTGGTACGTAGTGCCAAGAAAATACACGAAATCAGTGACAGTGATAGTGTTACTCTTACCGACAGAGAAGGTGATATAATTGAAGCTGATAATATTGCATTGCTATTTGGAACAAAGGAAGTTACGGACAGGAAGGTGGTTGTTGAACAAGATATTGAATAGTAAATAAATCCATTTTTATATCCATTTTTTAGGTTGAAAGTTGATGGGAAATTCATTTCAGTTTGAATATTGAAGATGGTACACGACATAACTATCGATATCCAACTAAGATTGTGTTGTAAAAAGGTCAACCACAGCAAAAAGTTGAGCAATGACCAGGCAGGTGGAGCACGTTGTGTTTTTCGATGAAAACGCGTTAGATATAGAAAAAGTTTATACTCAAAACTCTCAGGTCTGTGGGATCCAAGGTGTGTGACTCTTGTATTTTAGACGAACCTGGCGCAAGTATGTCAACTCCAACCAAGTAAGTCACAAACACAAAAAAGTACTCAATGCACGCTTCCAATAAAATCAATAATGATGTTCTAAAATCTGCAAGATTGCACATGTTCTTGGCTGATTATCCACACAAATTGTGTGGCTTAAAAGTTTTGGAAGGGTAGAGAGTGAAGAGGATCCTTGAGCTATAGGAATGTTTTTAATTGTAAATTTATTTGCATTCATTTTTTGTTTCGTTGAGAACCCTGCATGTTGAGTTGGTTCATTCTTTCGATGGCTTCCAATTTCTTCATCCACAGCTTAGATAAAATTATAAAGTGCACTATTTGGTTACTACACCTATGATTATCATTCACGGTTCAATAATATTTGTGTTTTATTAAAATACATTCCAACTTGAAGTGAAAAAAGTTATCATTTTTGACCAATTTTCATCTTCGCGTATACCTTATATACAAGCACTCCTAAAACTACCTTTTTTTGAATTTATCTATTGCTCCACTACTCTATAACTCGTATTTTGGAGTACGTAGCGACCTCTGTTTGATGCGTTATTTCGTTGTAAAGGTGCTCCAATGAATTAATCGTCATCACATGTGGTTCATCATTGGTATATCATACACATTTCTTTTTGCTCTCCAAATATTCTAAGCGTTCTGTTGTCATCTATTAACTCTATCTTGATATCTTCTTTTCTGGGTCCTGGAAGACTCGTTGAAACCTTAAAGCTTTTTTCTGACTCTGATACATTCATTTGTGGTTTCCATGATTTTGTATTGTGCTTATCCAAGAACATAGAGTCCGCCACCTTCTTGAATAGTATAGCATCGTTCTCTAGCACTTGCGGGAGGAAGAGTGGCAAGATCTTTTTTTGTTTAGCGAAATTTTACAATCAACTTCCACTTTTTCCAACTAAGATGAATCATCTGCATTTGCTACGTGGACGGGAGCATATTATCTTTAGTAGTTTAAACTACATTAATCAAAACATCGAAACATCAAAACGCTATAAATTTGATGCCACTCAGCCGGTGTCCCGTTTAATATGGGTTCATTATTCTGGGCAGATGTTCGGAGCTGGCAAAACAACGTATGAGTACAAAAACATTGCAATAATTTATAATAGTTTCGGATTACATTTTGCCGCAGCAGCAAAGCAGATTATAGCTCAATACCCTCAAACTGAAGTATTTATTCAAGCAAAACAAAACAAGTTGGACCAAATCAAAACTTTCTACTTGAACTTCTTTGATCTGGAAGTTGAGGGAGAGAGTTTGTTTGAAATCATCAAGTACAAGTGCTTAAAGAAACTTGGAAAGAGCGAGCATGACTTTTCTGAGTGGGTTGCTAAAGAGTATAAAGGGAATACCAATGCTGAGAACAGTTTGTGTATGTGACGCTTTTTACGCTTAATACTAACTTTAGACCTGGAATGCATCAAACTTGCTCACTATTTGAATCATTTTTCTGGTGGGGCACATGTCTTGATCGCCATCGATGAAATAGGTCCACTTTTGAAGCGCACGCTCAAAGTCTCTGAAACATCAAATATTCATACGTTATTATCGATCGCTGTAGGCTTCAACCTTTCCGGCTTAGCTACTACTTACTTGTCTGGAAGGTCTACACTACCATACGCCATGTCTCAAGGTAGATTCGGATATTCCCCATCGAAAGTTTATACAATTAACTTTGCACCACTGAACAATGAGCAGATCCGCTTCATGTGCGAACAGTATGTGAGACTAAACCCGAACATGCTTGAAAAATTCATCAACATTCTCACGACCAAGTCATCAGGAGTGCCCATTATACTGTCAAGTGCGATTACAAATGCTGGCCAACTATCGAACAATTGTGGAGGGGATGATATTGAAACATACTTTAATAAACTTCTGCCCAGCACATTTAATACAAGAGAGATCGACCCACTATCAGCATTCGATGAAATTACAGTGGCAATTGTTAGCGCATATCTCACGTTGCTCAAGTACTCCATCTTTCAAATTCCAATAACCGTTAAAAGTACCTTCTCTATTGATGGTGTCGGGTTGCGACAATATCTACCTGTTGGGCAAGATGATATTTCGATCATTGAGATGATCAATATTTTTGGGATGCATCCTGATCCTGTTGATGAGATGAATGTTAAGATTGTTGTATCGGATTATAGTGTGGAACTCGCCCAAATAAGGCTCAAGTCCGTTACCTATGGAATGGTACCAAAAGGGCTCCTCTATCTTTCCAAAATGGTAAGCAAAGGAGACGCGTTGGAAATGATCACAAGAAACGCATTGCTATCGCGCTTTGAACAACAATTACAAACCAAACCTATTCTCAAATGCTACCAAGTATTTCCATTCCTATCCCAAGATGATCCGATTGGTGTGCTTGATATTGATGTATCCAAGGTGCTGTCCCTTAATGTGTTCCCATCGATCGCAAACGGTAAACTTTTCAAATCTGAATTGCAAAATACGATTAATCTATACAAGAATCCGTGGTCAACTCCAGGCGATCATCGCGAAAACGCCCCTCTCAGTGCTTGGTCAGATGTGCAGAAAAGACACATACCAACACCCGAACCTTATGGAGCATCTCTTAACACACCAAAGACCTCGACGTCTATTATTGGGGATGAGATACTTTGTGTTCATAATCCAGGATCAATATTCGAAGGACAGAAAGTGAGTGATTATAATTATAAATCATATCTGATCATCCAAGATAAGAACATAAAAGATGGTATCTCACAGAACGAAATTGATCAAGAAGTGGAGAAGGTCGTCAAGCACTTTCCAGAGGACGTCCCTTTGGTTTTTCTTCTGGTTGCAATGAACGTATCTCTCCCAAATATTGACCCAAACAACATGTTTCACAGATATCTATTAAACGTTAAGAGGACGGATGGAACAGTTTCATCTGTTTGGGTTATTGTGTTGTTGAAAGAAGGCATGCGTAAGTTCCTAGGAAGCGTCAATTATGATGCTCTATTACGTTCAAGGCGAAATGAAACATACCCGTTCCAAGACCTCTGCAGAGAATTTGCCACAAACAATGCGATGATGCCACCCGCATCTGTGAGTGGTCATCAGCAGACCCCAGAGCAGAAGAAGGCGTATGAGGAGTTAAGGACGCAGAATGCTCTATTGAAGCAGCAACGTAAGTCACGCAACGCACAAAAGTACTCAACGTGTTATTGTAGTGGGTGAAGCGAAGAGTGCGGGTAGTCAGGAGCAACAGACTCAAGAACAAAAGCGAGCATGTGATGAGTTGAAAAAGTTGAACAGAGCTGGCTTGAGAGAGTGGTTAAAGCAGAGGCAATTGTCTGAAAATGCCATTGAAGCATTGTATAAAGAAGAGTACAACGGTGCAGGGCTTTTAACTGTCAATAAAGACGATTTAAAGAAATATTTGAGGGGTGGAGCTGTCGCAAGCATTGTGGCAATTTTCAAGGAAGAACTTGGACTGGAACTCAAGTAACTTCGCCGGAGGAGAGATTGGGGAAGTAGAACATTTCTTTTTGCAGAAGTTTGGTAGAAAGCTACCAGAATAAACCAACAACGTTTACTTGGTCCAATTCGAAATTAATAAAAACATCCGAAGATCTCCTTCCGAATAGTAGAAAACTACATCCTTGAGGAAATGTTGACCAGTGAGAGTGGCAGTGTTGACGATGAGGTAATATCTGAGGACGACGAAAACATTACGGATATACGGATTTAAGGAAATGTACAGAATGACAAGGCAGCTACTAATGAGTGATGGTAATTGGATAGTTGTAGTGATTCTGTTCTACTGCATGCCAATGTTTGTTTGTGGTGTCTTGATGCACCAAGAAGCACTTTACAACCAATCATTCCAAAGGAGAACGCAAATAAATGCAAGAAGGAAGCGAGTGCGCAGAAAAAACAAAATAAACTCAAAATCTTGTTAACATCAAATTTTATTTACTATTTAAGCTAGAGTTACATACATTGATCTTTCTCTCCTCCTCTTTACCGAAACCACGACCATGCCGACCACGACGATTGCAACAGAAGACATGAGCACTGCGCCAAACACGGACACCACCACGATGCCTATTGTTCTATCCATATCTAATAGATTATAATCTGTGTCCTTGATCAAAATCATCTTGAGCGAATTGGTGGCCATGGATTTTCCAACGAGTGCCAGCTCCAAATGATTGTTCGGATTTTGAAGTAAATGTTCTGCACTCAAGTCGACCAACGAGATCTCCTCGAGGATGGTCATCGTAGATCGTTGTATTTTGTAAATGTAAGAACTCGTCGCAATGTACAACGTGTCGCTCGTCTCCGTTCCCATGATCAAGTTCAAATGTTTGTGATCGCTTCCCATCAACGTCACATTGTTACACATTACTCTATTCTCCATGTCAATCTTGTACACTGCCAGCTGACCAACATCGTTTTCTTCTAGTGGCGACATGGTGCAGTACATGATGTTCGAGTCGAGGGGATCGAAGGCCATCTTGTTGACGAAAAGGAGACCGCTTGCAGGTAGGTCGAACGATCTAATGTCCTCGTCCAATAAATCAATTTTGATGATCCTGGAGTAACCTAGCGATTGGACATCACCTTGAACGACGCCCTGGCTACTCTGTCGGATGGTCGGCTTGACGTCCACGCTTGCGCTAATCACCAGGAATCTATTCTCCATTATGATCATGGATCGTACCTTTGTGAGCTTCGAGCTCAGGTACTGCCCAATGTTAATGCTTCGCGTGACTTTGTGTTTTGATGTCGAATATTTGAGAACCGTCATGGAGAGGTGGCTGTTGACTCCAACAAAGTACAGTTCCTTGTCCGAGCACGCTACCATTGCTAAAAAGTTAAAATAATGTAAAAAAATAAACGAACCCCGAGCGTAAAAACCAGGTTGGATGGCTTTGTTCTCCATAAATTGTTCTTTAAGAGATGCCTTTGCATTGAAGGACACCAGCTTACTCGTGTTTTTGTCTTCGTTGGAGCCGACCATGTACAATCCATTGGAAACTGTGCCCGCCAGGTAGTAGGATTCTTTTTTTTCAGAAGGCATTCTGAGCATTTCTACAACGTAGGGGGAAAATGAATGATTGTGTGATGTTGACGTAGAAAGTACATTGACCGAGGGTTTCCCGTTCACTATTATTGCACCTGTGCTTTTTTTGGGTTTAAACGCGCTTATATGGTATAACAGGTCTTGGTTAGAGGTCCACACATACAAAGACCCTTTTTCTGATATTGTGGAGGACCACACCCTGCAATGTCGACCACAGTCCGTGAGGTTATTTATATTTATGTGCTCTAATTGGCATATCTGGTAGCTTGCTAAAGTGTGCAGTATCAGGACTGCACCTATGACGAGAAGCCTCATCATAAAAGGTTACCCTTTATACGTTGGTTATAGATTACAATATTAAAAGCCATGGACCAAAATAGGAACTGATGAAAGAAGCACAAACACAAGTTGATTAATATCCTCTTTTATAGTTTCTGTTACTATTGTGATGACCTGCCTGTAAACCTTCCCATGTGTTTCCGCTGCTGGTCAAATACAGACGCAAACGAGCAGGTGGTTCTTCTCCCATGTTGACTGTTAACAAAAAGTGACCCGGCCTCTTAATCTCAGTCTTGCTTCCTGGGAATGTAACGTCCTCCTCTTTGACTGGTACTTTTGCTACATTCCACAACCTGTTCACAATGTCACGCTTGCTGACCGGAAAGTAGAATTCGTTTCCGTTTCCTGCAATGTAGCGTTGGAATTTTAGCACGCACCTCTCAATTAACAATCTCTTATTGAATTTTTCTCTTCTTTCGACAACACTTTTGTCAAACTTTTTCTTGTCGCCTTCATACTCTGTGTCAATGATTTGATCCAAATATGCCAGTCTTTCTGCTGGGCGGTCCAAAACGGCAGAGGGTGGTGATGTGGTCATGAAACGGTTTGCTTGTCTGTTTAAAAGTGAAATTGATTCTCCCTTGAGGCCTATTTTTGTATCCTACTCAAATGAATGTTGCAGAGTGGGAGCGACGAGGACTTACTCTGATGAAGATGATTTTTTTGAAAACAGGCTTTTTTCCAATAGGCTTTTCGCTGGAGAATTTATACAAGTGCTTGTTATTCTCGATCTCTTCTTGCACCTTTTTGAAATTATATAGAGGCTTCGCACCAAATTCTTCATCAACATCATCGAGTGTTAGTCTTTGAACAATTCTCCTCGCAAATCTCTTCTTCTTCTTAGAGCGAGTTTGATTGTTAAATTCCACCAAGGGTACATTTGATAAACGCGTACAAAGAATCGCACTACTTATATTAGTGTATGGATAGTATGTGATGTTACGGTCGGAGGTGATTAATTCTCAACATGGTCAGAGATGATGAAAGTTTTTGTTTGGTAAACCAGAGACATGTGAAGAAAACAAGGGATTTTAGTGGTGGCCACGATACGATGCGAAGATACCATTAATATGAGTTGTGGTTAAAGATGTAATAGATTGACGCAACAATAAAACAGTTTTTGACAAAAAACGACACCTGTGCGATTTAATGCAAAGGCCTAAAAGGCTATTATACACGTGATATATACAAAAATTAGTTCAAGCAGAACTCTGCATTGAGTTTGAAGAACAGTGTTGAATTTCGGATTAGAAGTGAATCCTCAACACCGGGGCTACTCGCCCTTTCCTCGACTAAATACGCTGATTTAGTCAACGTTGTTAGGGTTTTGTTGGCAACCGACGTGTCTATAGATAATGGTGCTTGTTTGGGCCTTCCTACAACCCTCTCCTTGTTGTCTAGAGGACGTAAATGTTGATGCCTTCTCCAATATACTCCACTTTAAAGTTTAGTAAGCTGTTTGTTGACTTTGAGATACCTACCATCTATTGCATAATCGATCGCCAGTGGGTCCTTTTCTCCAAAGAGGAGTATCAGACGTTGAACAATGTGAACAGCTTTTCTTCTCATCATCTGTACTATTTTTTGTCTCACAATCACTCGAAGGCTCGTCTTGTTGCACCCCACGAAGATCAAAGAGTAGAATCTCTGCCACCGCGACAGTTGAAAAGTCTTCTTCTTTTTTGAGAGGGGGTAGAGGCGAGTCTAAATCAGACGAAGATACTTCCTCCTCCGATTGCATGACGAGAGCATCAAGCAAAAAGGGCAAGTCCTTTTTTTTCGTCTTTTGAGGTTTCGATACTCTTACGCGATCAACTGTATGGTGTGGTCTATGTGCTTTATGTCTGAGCCAATACAAGCCACTGTCGGTTAGTGAGTACTAATGCGATCAGATCATCAACTTACCATCTATTGCAGAGCTTTGAACCGTTAGGACCTGTTCTCCATGATGGTGTCTTGGTAACTTGACAATTGGTGCAACAGATCTTTTCCCTTTCTATGGCTTGTTCAATCTTCTCGCTTCCAAGAGGAGTAGTCTGTACTGGTGTAAGTGATGAGGTGATATGAGAATTCCACCTGTGAACAAGGTGAAGTGGGTTCTGCATACTCATCACCGACATGTTGTTTGAATTTATTTCCGTTATTTGAAATTTGTGTACAGTTCGTCAACAGAAATATCAAAGGCGGCATCAAAAATAGAAATTATCGATATAAATGCTACAGTCAACTTCAAACGACTTTACTGAACATTACCCCCAAGGGCTCATTTGAATAAAAAAAGGTATTTTCGAGTAATGACATCATGTCACATTTTTAATTCAACACAGGAGCATTAAGAATTTGGTGAATGAATCACAATAATCTCCATATGCATATGAGAACAGTGTGTTTATTGGTAAATCCGTACATAGTCAATCTCCATGGTTTGAGGAAAGACCGCATCATCAATCCCTTGGGCACCTCCCCATGCACCACCCACTGCAATATTTAAAATAAGGTGGAACGGATGATCGAACGGCCACGATTCCCAACTTCGTTCATCATTGACCACTTCAAAATTAAATTTTCCATCAATAAATGTTTTGATTTTATCAAGCTTCCACTCTAGCGAATACACATGAAGTTCTTCATCTGGTCGGTGCACTAGCGTGGAATTAGCCTTTTGGTTGTTTTTCATGTGCGAGTAGCCCTCACAATGAATTGCAGAGTGAACCCTGCCGTGATCGAATCCTACATGTTCCATAATGTCAATTTCACCGCTGTTGGGCCATATTCCATAAGTGTTGGTGGTTGGGAGCATCCAAATAGCAGGCCAAGTGCCACGACCTCTTGGTATCTTAGCCCTAACCTCGACTCTACAATATTTCCAATCACCTTTATGTTTTGTCACCAGTCTGGCGGAAGAAAATAGGCAATTGTTAATAACCTCCTTTCTACAGGTAATAATTAATTTGCCATTCTCAACACGAGCATTATCCAATCTGCTATCTGTATAAAACTGACTCTCATTATTGCCCCAACCATGTCCACCCACATCATAACTCCACTTGTTTGGGTCTGGTAGTCCATTGTATTCAAACTCATCACTCCACACTAGTCTGTTCATTTCGCATGAATGATTTTATTATTTGCTGTTTTAGATGCAATGATCAAACATCATCGGGCTTATTATTTGTAAGATCTGTTGAGGAATCGTTGAGGAACCAGATCAGTCTCCAAAACGAATTTGGAAGGCGTGCGTCAATCGACGCACACTAACCATTCCCAATCCATCAAGAATTATCAAATGGTCACTGTTACGTAAGATGTTTTATTGATTCTGCAAATTCGCAGTATTTGGACTAGTCGAAGCAAGATTTATATATGCACTTCCCACTTGTGACAGTCAAAGTAGTGCGCACAATACTCTTTGTTACCACACCATCTCTCTTTATGTAAATATATATATCTCTTAGACTGCCATCTGGGTATTGGTGCCCAAAATTTATTTTGGTTTCAATCTACTCTTTATATACTGCCGTGATGGTGTGTGAAGTTTCAATCAATTTTATATTACCAATACGTCACTCTACAGGCGCTCAAAGGGATATAACAAAATATATGTAACACACTGCACAGTTCCCTCATTTCTCCTTCATCCGCTTGTATGTGTGCTTCATATGATTCTTCTGTCTGGGACAAAGTGCATTTAAATAACAGATGGATCTGATTGCGGTCTGACAGATCTGTATCGGGATAGTTATAGTTTGGAAGCGATAATGATAGTTAGAAACAATCCCAATCTATACTCTTATTCTTTCTTTTTTATTCATTACATCTATATTTCTATTCAACTCTATTGTTTTGTTCTTCATAATTTGATTCAAGATGTAAAAACATTAGAGAGGGACTGCTAACTGCAATTGCTTGGTGGCAGCTTGTTATTCTATTCACTTCCCTTTTTTCTGCACGTCCAAGAATCCAAATTGGTCGTCAAGATGGTGCAAGTCTTCCAAGGTTGGGATAATGATGTTGTTCTATTGGACAAATTTTGAAGAGTGGCTTTTGCTTTTGTTGGATCTCTATACACCTTGATAGGACCGGCTGGTTTGAAGATGGTAGTCGACGGAAAATCTTCTACTTGGTGCACAAATCGATGGTTGTGTAATTGAACAATCATACAGGAGAGATCTGCTTGCTGTTGTTTGTTGGCCAAACACATCTCCATGCGTTTCACGACCTCGTTATAAGAAGCAGTACCGTTAATACTCCTCCGCGTGTGGTACCCACTGTCTTCCTCCCAATCAAACAATGAATTATTCGCTCCTTCAAAATAAAACATCGCTTTCTCCCAAGGATCCAAAAATCTAGTTTATGCAACACATGGCCATGGCATGGATTCGGAGCACACCAGCGCATTAGAGATTTGCCTTGTAGTTCATGTAATAATTCCATCAGGTCTTTCCTTCCCAAAACGTATTCATCATATCTCTGCAAAGTGGCACCTGTTGAGTAAGATGTGTATGACAGCACGGGTAGCTACTTGTCATTGGGTATTGTCGGATGTTGATTGATGAATCAAAATTTCGGTTTTGATTGATTCTTCAATAATTGAGTGGTGCTTAATCATCAACTAGGCAAGTAACATCTTGATTGTCTGTGGTTAGATTAACCGGTTTTTCAAAGACTTACTTTAAAGATTATTGTTTGTACAAAAAATTGCATGGATCATTCTATATTAGTAATGTCTATTGAAAAGATGCATCCCTTTGTCCATATTTTGTCATGTTCTAAAGGATGAATAAAAAATAGGATCTCGGAGGAATCTTTCTATCCGCCCGAGTATAAAACGGAGGTAAGGATTACCTGATCTTCACCACAACAATTTAAATAATGAACACATACTATTACGATATTAGCATAGACGAAGATGTTGAGAACAATTATGAGGAGGACCGCGTACCAGATATCCTCAATCCATACCTGGACATCCCATCACAGACAATCACAGAGAAGTCAGATGCGATATGCTATAACACATACACCATCACCGGAAAAACAAGGGCGTTAAAGAAGAGTTGCTCCATCAAGAAAAAGCCAACTTTATTCGTTTCAACACAATGAATGTATTTGAAAATGGAGAAACCAACGTAGTATAATGGCTAAAGATTGTGTTATCGAGAACTGGTACGATAATAAAATTGAATTTTAAAAACAATCTCAACATGTTATTGCAGTGGGTGGTGGAGCGAGTAAGAGATATGATCTTGAAACTATCGATGCAGATGTACTATTCAATTTATTGAAAGAAAATAACAAACTCCAAGATGTTGCAACAAAACTCAATGACCTAGGGGTTGATGGGGAAATGTTTGTTGATATGGTTGACTCCATTTCCCGTTGTAACAAAGCCTTATTCTCCAACAATTTAAAATATTGCTCCAAAGGTCGTGCAGAACAATACAATCATCGTATTATAACACCAGAGTGGTTGACAGCCATTGATTGCAGTAAACGTTGTTGGTTTATTCTGGTAGCTTTCTACCAAATTTCTGCAAAAAGAAATGTTCTACTTCCCAAATATCTCCTCCGGCGAAGTTACAATACCTAAGATCTGCCTTGCTCACATCAAGACAAGATCACCAACATATTTTTGCGCTCTAATTGCCTCCACCAATTCTCCGTCTAATTCGTGTAGGGTCAAATATTCGCTCAAAGCGTCTATTTTCTCCGCTTTAGTATCAAGTCCATCTGATAAATTCATCATGCCCTCATATGCTTCCTTCTGGTCTTGAGTCTGTTGCTCCTGACGACCCGCACTCTGAGATCCACCACCCACTACAATAACATGTTGAGTACTTTTGTGTGCTGTGTGACTTACATTGCTTTTGTAGATGTAGTTGCTGTTGCAACGATTGATTCTCCCTCTTCAACGTCACTTGTCTCATTCGCTCCACCACCCACTACAATAACATGTTGAGATTGCTTTTAAAATTCCACCGATAATGAAGTCTATATGTGACCCTAACAATTCAGATTATTTATTACTGATTAACAAGAACCCTTTTATACTGCTGTACCGGTTCGCATCAGGTTATACCTGTTGGTGCAGTACTAGTTATGGCTTGTACCCATTGGACGTGATGTGTTATATTGTAATGTAATTACAACAATTATAGAAACTGTATTTAAAGTTGCAAGAAAAGGAAGGGTCTTGTTGTGGCTCCAAAAGATTACTCAACAAAACAAATACTAATTTTTCGTATTTCCTGCTTCTTGCTTTCATCAAATTCCACATTCGAGTATTACAAAAAACTTTAATGAAGAAGGAAGAAGTTCCGGCATTTTCCTCTGCTTCGTGAGTATTCGATGAGTTATATTCTTATCAAGCTAGGATAATTTCTCTTTCATACAATATACCAATAACCATTGCGACTGTTGGGTTTGGGGTTGGTTCTGTTTTTATTAGTGACCAATTGTCATATATAACAGAAAAAAATGCCTTGTGTGATGTGGAACTTATGAAGCCATTTGCCTACGCCACTGCGACTTTTGATTTATTAATGGGATGCCTCTGTTGTGTAGGATTAACATACGGACTGGCATCAGATTTAGAAACTTTGGAGTATGTATGTTTAAGAGTAATACATTTTATTAGAGCGCTATATATGGTTCCAGTCTTATCAGTTATGATAGCATGGACAGTTATATTCTTTAAAAGTGATTGCGTAAGCATTTTTACTCAACATCAATAATTACCATGTGTTCAGTCAATGTATGGTGATTTGAATCTTGATATCAAAGTCTACTTCATTTGTTACTGGATTTTCTTTGGACTCAGTGCTATATCTTCTTTCATCGGCTATAGTTTCGCTAAAGGATCGACCACAATCCATCTAAAAAGTAAGAGCCGCACACAACTACAAACAGATGCAACATTAAATGTCGACCATAACCTGTAGAATTCAATAAAAATTGTTTTACAATCAACTATCTTACAACATGACGAGCAAAGAGGGGAGCCAAAAAAACTTTCCTCTCTTCACTCCAACAGTAACTATCCTTAATTAATTTCTTTTAAAAAAATCAGGAAAGTAGAAGCGAAATAGATGTGTTTGAGTACGTTCCAGAAACTGATAATGATGCGGATGAGTCTGATTCAGAGACAGAGTTACGTTCGAGATATACTCTGGACAGGATAATGCAAACAGCAATAGATACAAAACCAGTAGACCTCGTCAACTCATTTGATTATTTTGACAAAACCACATCAGCTTTTAACGAGAAAAAGAACAAAAAATGTATGATGCTTGCTTTATTTTATTTTATTTTTCTAGTTATACAATATTACCATGACAACAATGAAAAACAAAGTCCTCTTTTGCGCTTCAAACACTTGAAATTTCAAGTTGAGAGTTTTGTAGATGAAATGAACAAACTAAGTATTGAAGTCGATAGTAGCGACAGCTTTATCATGAAGGGAATCCAAAATTTAGATGTTGACGATTTGAAGGACAATCTATTGAACTTAGAAGCTAATGAAAAGCTTAAGCTATTTCTTGATGAAAGCTACGCTCTATCTACTGCAGTCTCTCAGCAACATGAGCTGTCTTTAAAGTTGTCCTCTGAGTTATCTCATGTCGAGGATGCAGAATCTCTCCAAACATCTGCACCTCGCCATAATAAGCCTCTTGATGATAGTCAAGACCAATCAAAGCTGAAATCTATAGAGCTAGAAAAGAGAATAGCTAGTTTGGAGAAGCTAGTTGGAGTAAATAGTTCCCCCCAGTCAACCATAGAAAATTTAGAGAATGTCGTGGTCAAGCTTGAGAAGAGGCTTTCTTTAATCGACCCACAAATGTTGGATTCCCTCAACAGCAGGATAAAGACCATAAATAGCGAGTTGGATAGTATAAGCATCAAAAAAAGCACTTTGATTAATACGAATGTGAACTCTGATCGTGTGGATAAATTGTACGAAAAAGTACAGAAGTGGGATGGAATGGCCAACCAAGTTCCGATGATTGTGGGAAGATTGAAGTCGTTGAAAAATGTTCATGATGATGCAGTTTACTTTATGGACACACTTAAAAACTTGAAACAGCAGCAAGGAGACGTCAAAGAACTACTAAACTCACAAGAAGACCTTTTGAAGCAGGTAGAGCAAAGTCATGTGGTCAACATGAAGACCGTTCAGGATAACATAATACATTTGGATCAAAGAATGAACAAACTTTGTGAAAAAATAAAATTATTGAAAATTTGATATTTATTAACAGCAAAGTCCTGAAGACTCTTTTTCTTCCTCTTCTTCTCCTTGTAAGCTAACTGCGTTTTCTGAATCTCCTAGACGGACGGGTGCAGAATTATCAAGAAGACTATCCGTCTCTAGAATTTTTCTGGCAATCTCTTCGAAAGTTTGTTCTACACCAACTCTGGTCTTTGCACTGCATTCAATGAATACCATGTTGTGATCTCTGGCGAACTTTTCTCCCATCTGTTTGGTGACCTGACGCTGATCGGCCAAATCAATTTTGTTTCCAACTAGAAGCTTGATGTGATCCTCATAAGTGGCATATGAGTCAACCTCTTTAATCCAATTGTTTAAATTGAGGAATGACTCCTTGTTAGTAACGTCATATACCATAATCACCCCTTGCGCTCCCCTATAATATGAAGATGTCAAGGTTCTAAACCGCTCCTATATAACTTTAGAAAATAAATTAAACTGTTTTCTTACTTGTCCTGCTGTGTCCCAAATTGTTAGTTTAACTCTTTTTTGAAAAACGTTCAAGTATTTGACTTTGAAATCAACTCCAATGGTTGTTCCAATGTCTTCATCAAACGCATCGTCCGTAAACTGTATAAGGATTGAACTTTTACCTTCAATTTTAATGATTCTTAACATGATTGATACTTACCTACTGCTGAATCTCCAATAAGAAGCAACTTCAGTATGTGGTCATATGATTCTGTTCCACTCTTGGTCATATTAACAAATGAGTCGATTACAAACAAAAGTACCGGTAAGTTAGTGTAAAATTAGATTACGAGAAAATCAATTAAAACATAAGTTGACTAGACACTTCTTTTTCTGATACAAGCAGCAGCGCTGCAAACGGCAGCCATAACACTCACAAAACACCTCATCCCCCAACGAAGCGTTTAAGGTTAGAAAAAGTATGATACCAGGGCACAACAAATTCCATCCTGATAATTTGTTCTCTCGCATCGCTCGTACCTTCCGTGTTAATGATAGGACAGTGAATACATGAAGTGAATAAACCGGTCGCTTTATTGTATGCTAAGGTTTGAGGTTGGATTCCAACTTGTCATGCTAAAAAACATCTCTAATTGTGCAAAATTTGGCACATTTTGCGATTGTTCAGTGACAACTTCTGCCGGTTGGTAGGTTTTACATCTTTCATCATACTCTTTCCACAATGATGCCCTCTTCCCAAAGTACATTTTGCAAGTCAATGAGGGTTTTCTTGTTGCACAACCATTCAGTTGGGAATCCGCGGGTATTAATATTGTTCTGAAGTTCTGGTTTAGAGGCGCCAAGGTGCTTCTTGTACTTCAAATTCACAAGAATCCTCTCTGGCTCTGTGAAACTGTTCATTACGGCCTCCTCTAATGATTTCGCAGCAGCCTTCTCCTCATTTTCATACTGATTATTCTCTTTTTGAAGCGAATCATAAAACCATGTAGATTCAAAACCGACATGCCTAGCACACTTTTTTAAATCATCCAATTTATCTTCGGTCAAACATGATGTTTTCTTTCTGGCAAAGTAGCTGTAATTCAACAAACCAGGTCGACAATCAACATTCCTTTGGTCTCTTTTGACGTGTCACATCACTCCACTCTCCAACACCATTGTCAGTTTTCTCAATCAAAAAGTCTCTATAAGAGTTGACCGACGGAAATGCCCAATATTTCTGGTTCGTGATGTCCTTCCAACATGCGATATCTTTACTAGTAACGAGACCACATTGGCTATATTGATAATTTCAATCAATTCGTCAATAATAAAAACRTCATTAACACGGAAGGTACGAGCGATGCGAGAGAACAAATTATCAGGATGGAATTTGTTGTGCCCTGGTATCATGAAAGAGTAAAACGTAATAACAAACAGGTTAAAGATGAAATTGTTCTTACTGAACGGGTTTGACACTTGGTGAAGAGTCCAAAGATGATCTCTTCTATCTATCTTGATCTCTTCTAATTCCTGTTATCTTGAAGGATACAATTGTTATCTCTTCTGTTAGCGCGTCTTTAGGTTCTTGTGTGGATGCATGCTTGCATGCATACAGTCTTATATCTCAGATATCCTCTTGTGGATGCACGCTTGCGTGCATACAGTCGCATACCTAACAAAATATCCCTGAGTGGATGCACGCTTGCGTGCATACAGTTATCTAGTCAACTGTATATAAATTCTAATCTAAGGGTTAGTGATAGATGTTAGTTCAGTTATTCTTTGACAAGTAAAATAATAAATGAGGTCTGTTGAATTGACCTAGTAATTTGGAGCAGATGTACCTAACTGCTTGAGTATCAAAGTAACTGTTCCATCACTTAATATTAGTGTGAGGATATATGATGAGCTATTTTGTTGTCTTCATTTGATATGAATTTTCTTAATTCTTAGATCCCCATCGGTGATCTTTTGTCAATGAGTTATACAATTGTATCTATCTTACCTCGGACATAACGTTCGAAGTGTACCTTAAGATAGGACTAGGAATTAGTCAAACTTCATTGTTCCTCCTGTAAAAACAATAATAGGGTGGCTGTAGGGTGGGTATTAGCTGAGTTGTCGGTTGCGCCAGTCATCGATAGGAAGGTGTGTTAGTGTAACTTGGTTTGTTTTGTTCCGAAGTTACACGCATGTGAAATCAACCCAACTCGTGGCCAACCATTATATTGTAATAATATTCATCTTTATTACCTGTATTGTCACTTCTTGTACACTACGTGTAAAGAATAAAAACGGTTGTTTGGTTTTCTTGCAAAACTGATTGTGATGGACAATGTAATGTGCTTCCAACATCAAAACCGCATTCTGCGCCTAGCTTCTCTATGGCAACGTCTACAACATTACCATCTTCCTTCTGCTTTTCTGTCCTCCAGGTACAATGATTGACAATCCCAAAAATATCACACAGTAGCTTTCGGAAGTAGTATGTCTCGCCTGGTTGAGGAGATCTGCCCCAAAATGGAAGAAGTTTTCCCTGTTGATAATCAGCGGCAAGAACAGCAATGAGTTTTGACTTCAAGGCATTATCGTTAGGATCAGCAGTAATGCTGTCATACAATTCAATGCATTCTTGAATTGACTCTTTGTAGAAGTCTATCTCCTCTTGAGCCTCTTCAACATGTTCCTCAAGTTCTTGTTCACATTTCGTCCTCAAACTCATCTTCCGTAGAAAATAGGGCCAAAAACATTGAGTCAATATACAATGCATTTTTGGATTGAAAATGGCGAATAGTTTTTAGAAAAAGTAAGATTTTTGTGATTTTCAGCATCTTGAATCATTTTCCAAAGGAGTTTCGCCCGTGACCGAACATCGGGTTCTTTTGATGGCGTGTGGGTATAGTTTCTTGTTTCTTTAGTATAATACTGCCTGGCATTACCACTAAAAGCATTCTCCATCACTTTTTCTAACCTTAAACGCTTTGTTGGGGGATGATGAGGTGTTTTGTGAGTGTTATGGCTGCCGTTTGCAGCACTGCTGCTTGTATCGTGGTTTCTTTTCATTTAGTATGAGTGGATGCATGTTCGTGCTTGATTTTGTATGCTTATTTAATAGTCATTTAATAGTTGGTTTGATTTCACAAGCGCATACATGATATGATCCCAATGGTCTTCAAGTAGAAATCTATTATTGGCATCCGAGATACTTTTGTTTGTAAACGACTCAAATACAGTACAGTGGACAATCAATTGATTACAACTGGGTAAGGGAATAATTCAAAAAGGAAAGAATTGGGGCTTTTTATTGGATACGTTAAATTACAATATGAAGTGTACCATCCGACATTGTACAATTCGACGTTGCACGAGGAAAAGTGGAAACCGTGGTTAATAAATGTGTATTATTTGGAAACGATATTAGGGCTGCTGTTACGAAATGGTCTTCAGATAAGTCCCCCGATGACGTCAACGGGTTTTGTTGTGTTGAGGTTGAAAGTTGGAGGTGATGTTTGGTTTGTTAGTTATGTATTAATGTAGGGTTTTCTTCAAGCTTTGTTTACTCTTCGTTGTTTTTTCTACGTAACATTCTTTTTGAGGTGACGTTTATTTGGAGGTGTGTGGGTTAAGGGTCTTCGTTCGTCTCATCATCGGAGATACCGATTGTGTTCCTCACTTCTTTTGTATCGCGACGGCTTCGCTCCTCGCTATACAACATTGTTCTAAAAACATCGCACCCTTCATTGTTCTTATATTGTCTTCGCTTATATTAATTATCTCATGTATCCCCAACACATAATTTATTCTTTGTAAAAATTGAGCTATTCGTTCGGGATGAGGTTAGGTCGACCGGTTATCCCGTCGTGATTACTTGTTTGTGCTTTTGGGTACATGTGTTGATGTATTGATAAATTGACAGAAAAAGCATTCAGGAACACCACTGGAACGTGCTTTTTACCCAACTTCCACACCTCTGTATTTGTTATTGTTCCAAATGAGTTGAGGTCAGTACATAATATAATCGCCAACAGATATGGTCGTCCGATCTCTTTTAATCATGTCAACACTTCTCAGCAACTTGAACTGGTCAATAGCATCACACCATCCCATTTCAACTGCAAACATTTGATTTTCATTCTTCACCTGTTCATCAACAGTAATAGGTGGACTTCGTTGTCTTTAATGTGACCTGATACTTGCGCAATGTCTTCTKCGCTGAGTTCGAAATCATTTTCGGATCAAGCGCTGTGTTCTTCATGACCTCGTTTTCTGGATAAACGATGTTCCACAGACCACTTCTTGTCCACTCTTTAATATTTACCATCGTTTCTCTATAATCAGGAAGCGAATCATCCATTCAAATTTTGTCCATCTTCTGGGTTACTCATGTTCGCGTTGATTGCTTATTCAATTTGTTGTTGTCGTCAATTATAAACCATTTTGCCACCTCGGACTCGTCAGTCCCGTGGTAATGGCATCGTAGTGTTTCTAAAACTTCTGTGATTTTATTGGCAAATTCTTCTCCGGTGCTTGTCGATTGCCCAGCAAGCCTCTTTTGTTGTAGATGGTAATGCTCAAACGGTTTTGAGTGATAGGTACATGGTGAACCAAACATGAGCGCCTCATGAAACATATGAATTACACTATGAAATCTGATTGTGTTTGCACTCTCATTTCGATCTGGTTTGAGAAGACGATAGAAAATTAATGGCGGTATGTGTTTGGACTACCGACTGTTTTTCCAGGTATAAACACCAACATAAAAGTGTTATTATCACAATATGAAGATTGACGTATGGGTTCATGAACCTTTACAAATACAAAGTTGACCAAATCAACTTCCGAAACTTTCGATGCAGACAATCTCAAAAATGACGGGTAGCCAACAACTGCCGGTGCCAGGTTAACAATATTCAAGGACTTGGTTTTCTATATCGATGTAGATGAGG
>JAOPGA020000158.1:0-22208 GCA_026419775.2 Acrasis kona
AAAAAAGATTAGCTCGCCTAAGAAATGTAAAACATGTACAGAAAATACCTTTCAAAGGGAAAACATAGAATCACAATACAAGAGTCAACTAAATGATTTTCACTCAACAATTACTCAAATCGAGAACTCATACAAAAGAAAATTAAAGTAAGTACTTATCATATATTCTTGGTGTTAATGCATTTAGAAACATTATAACCTTACTTGACGAGAAGGACGTATCATTGAACGTAATGTCAAAGACAGTCAAATCGATAATCCTACAGAGATCCGAAGTCTTCCAAACCAATTCGAGAACTGTTGATAGATTAGCGCAAACGAATGAAACTTTAATACGAGAGTTGAAGCATAAAAGGCAGCAGCTTGCCGAGTTGAACGAGTTGTTTAAACATGTGAGAGAAGAAAACGACAAGAGAAAGTTGCTTATAGTTAAATATAAAAAGTTACTCACCGAGCACGATATTTCCACCAAGAGGGAGGAGAGGACAAAAAAACTTGTTGAGCAGATCGACAAACATATGAATAAATTAACCGTGGGATAAATCTAAATGATGAGATAGGCTTTTTTGTCCAAATAAATATAGTTTCTCCTAAAATGTGACTATTTGCAGATGTTTTTCCATGCGGCCATACAAAATTGTCTCCTACCAAACTCCCGGAGTGGGAATTTTTTATCGGGCTAAGTTCTTGTTCTCCTTGCTATTATTTTTTAATCTTATAACTAGTGGGTAGTTCACACAGCTCAGATGAGGGCAAGGAACTAGTAGAGCTGTATGCTTCCGAACAGCTTGAGCTCCTATTTTAGTGCCAAGATCACTGATTGAGGGTTTTTTAAATTTATGACTTGACAAATCAGGCAAGATGTTATTTCCCGGGCCCATGTGTAAATAAATCATTTAGATTCACATCCAACGACCGAATGTCATCACAGCAAAATAAAGGTAATGATAGGGCGCAACGGAGAGAGGACAGTGGTTCTGGGTCGAATCAGTACGAGAAGTATGTCAAAAACAAGAATAAAGCGGACAAGTCGAAAGCAACGAGTAAAGGGAAGATAGAACTTTCTATACCTGACATCATTAGGTGCATGACGTTTCCGCAACCTATTGCAGCTATTATGCTTGATGTTAGTGTTAGCACTTTGAAAAGAAGGTTTTATGAACTACAATGTGGGCGGTGGCCCATACATTCCAATAATAGCGAACATGGCATTGAATACTTGGGATCTCAGAATATTCTAGCAGAAGACAAAGCGAGAATTCGGACAATAACCAATGATAAGAATGTTGACGAGAAAAACTTGGACTATTTAACATGTAGAGTTTTGCAGTGCGCTTTTGCCAACAACACGATATTAAAATAACAAAATGTAAATATAAACAAAAACCTCTTCTTTCTTAACTACGCCAAACTCCTAATGTCATGCACGTAACCTTACAAAACTATTTTTAGCCCATCACTTGTCAAATCCATACGTTTCAAACCTCTTCATAAAAACTTATAGTCATGAGCACCAAGACAGTTTTTAATGCCAAGCAGGTTATAGAGGATCTGGGGACAAATGACACTGGTGTTATCATTCAAGCACTTTCTACTTTGTCTACTTTACCAGCGGTTAATAATGTTCCTGTAGAAGTTTTGAACGCAACAGTAACTGTATTGAGAACAACGGAGAAGAGACTTGTTCTTACTTCGACTCTAGTTGCCATCAAGCATTTAACATCTTTCGATAGGACGAAGATGATGTACGGAGATTCAACAACTTTGCAGGAAGCACTTCTTCAGCACATTGATAAATTTAATTCCCCTAATACTCAATTCAACGTATTAGAGATTCTTTTGAACATGTGCACTGGTTACGATCCTAATCAAGTCCAACTAATGACCATGGCAGACAAGTTAATGATGCCGATGGCTGCGATTATTCAAAGAGAAGGAGAGCGACTTCGAAAGATTGCATGTAAACTTATGGATTGTTTGGTGGCAAACGAAAAATGTGTAGAGCTCCTTTGTATACTAGAAACACAAAGAGTAGTTAAAACCGTTGACCTTGATGAAGTCAAGAGAATATCAGAAAATGAAAAAAAGAAGTTGGAGCAGGCGGAAGCAAATGATGATTATGACGAGTCCACAGAAAAACAAGAAGATCCCGTTGTTGTCGAGGAGGTTGAGGACGAATTTGAGGAGCATAACTTTTTGGAGCCACTCGTTATTCTTCTTCAGGTAAGAAGGCATGCCTTACAAAAATCTAATCAACAAAGGTTATCGATAAAAGTGTTCAAGAGTGGGCTGCTGACTTCTTCCTTCGCATTGCTTCTCATAAAAATGGTATATATTGTAGATATTTAATAGAAGTCGGCATTGTTAGGCCGTTAGTGGACCAGTTAAGAAATTCAACGGAAAGCCTACCCTTGTTAACGAACATTCTCAAAATCCTGATAAACTTATCTCAGGTCAACGACAAGAGTCGACAATGGTAAGAATTTCATTTCGCACGTTACATTTTAACAATAATGAAGGATCGGAGACTGTCACGCAGCACCAATTCTCTGCAAAGTGTTAAGAAGAAACACACCAGGTCTCAGCAATTCCATTTCAATATCCGCCTCACAATCACCACCCATCCGTCTTCTCACACACCTCGCCATGAAACTTCTCGTCAACATTACACAAATAAAATCGGAAGAAGAACGCGTGCTGGTAGCTCAAGATCAAGAAATGGAACAAAAACAATTCATCAACCTACAATCAGGTTACACCGAAGAAACAGGAAACATTAATCTCACAACAGTTCATGTCGAAGTAGTCAAAGAAGGAGGTCTCAAAGTACTTTATTCCTACCTGCGCCCGCTCAATTTCTTGGGCAGCGGCGACGAAGAATCAGATAAAATCACAAAAACACACGCTCAGGATTTACAAGAGCTCGCCGTCAGAGTCATTGCAAATGTTTCAAGAGTCGAAGAAAATGCAGTCGGAGTTTTATCCATGAAGGCGCCGCCCATCAGCGAAAAACTTTTAAATGAAATGAAAAAAGGATCTCGAGGCAGAAAAAGAGAAGGAAAATGTCACATCTCCCACACCATCTACATTGGAAGATCAAGAATCGCAACCCATCACCACATCTCCAAATCAAAACGCACCACCTCCATTACCTCGTCAAGAAGATAAACCGACGCTCACCCCACGTGGCGGAGATGACGACGACAACAACGTTCAAGATGTAACCATCGCAGTACCAGTCACCACGCCAAGAAGCAACAGCAACACATCGACCAACACGCCAAGAGAACCAAACACGCCAAGAGATGCATCTCCAAGAGAATCTCAACAATCTAGTTCCGTACCGAGCCTAGTCGATTTGTTGTTAGATTTATTAACAGAATCAAGAGATTCGGATCGTCTCAAAAGAAACATCATTTTGGCGATGGGTAATTTCACGGCTCATGACGAATGTGTGTTGCGTCTGGTCCAAATGAACGTTATAGAGCGTCTGATCAAAATGATCGATGGGCGCATTCAATTACACATTATTTGCGATTTGATCGGATCCATGAACAAACATGCTTCTTTTCAAAGACTTTATCACCAAAGAGGCGGCGTTCCCTGTTTAAAACAATTATTGAAGGACAAGGACGACGCCAATATCGAATCCTCGCTGAGAGCAGTCACTCCGTTCGTTCACACGCCCAACGGAAGGGCAATCATGCAACGAGAAGGTATTTTGACGATCGTGAGGGACTTGATGAAGAGGAAATCTCACATTGGTAAATTATCGAAACGAATCATGAAGGTGGTGAAACAACATGGAGTGCATACCGCTGGCAGAGGTCGTGGAAATAATCCACAAGTAGATGCCAACGGTCAGGTCGTTTCTGATTCTGGTGACGAATTACAATTCGATTGGGACGAAGCTCATCGAATTAACGTAGAGCTGGTCCAACCCGCTCGCGATCGTTTGCAACAATTGACGAGAAAACCGAGATTTAAACTAATCGTGAATTGGAGGGCCATCGAACGTGCGCCCTTCTTGATCACGTTCCTTGCTAGAGAATCGGTTTGGGATGAAATCATCATTGCGTTGGAGATGTTCCTTGCTAATGATGATTTGTCCATTCATACATTTAATTCACAAATTCACATGATGGTGGTGGAGATCCATCCTAATGTGAACGAGAACGAAGTCGAGATTTGTGATTTGGTATTAAAGTATAAATTGTCGAGCGATGGAACATTGTTCACTCCGAAACAATTGTGCAAGACGATCAGCGAGCATTTGTTGGGATATGATGTGACCGAATTTGATGATGCGTTGAATGATTCGGATGCGTTGGACGAGGAGTATGCTCAGGGCGTCGAGAGCTTGAAGAGATGTGCTCAAGATTCTAGAATTTCTTTAATGTGTGATTTGAACTTGTTGTACTTCCATTTGGAAATGTCCGATCAGCTTTATAAACCTTCTTTTGTGACTCAACAAATTATCGTCGCTTGTAAGGCGGTAATTGATGATGATGAATTGTTAATAAAGGGTTGGCCCATTATCAAATATAATAAGAAGGGTTTCAAGCAGGAACGTTTCTTGTTGTTGACCAATAGTTCTTATTACACGGTTGCCTTTGATTCTAAAAATAGAAAAATTGATTATGCTCATTGTAAAGTACACAACCTTGAGGATTATTATTTGATCGACGTCGGAAAACTATCTGGTGGAGGTGAGGCCGATGATTATTACGGTATGAACATGGTGACGCACGAAAAACCTCATTCCAATTCTAAAATGGACAAGGAGGATCAAGACGATGAGGAAGAGGGAGAGGACGATCTTATCACGGCCGTTGATGTGAACGATAGGAACCAAGATGACGATCGACATTAGTACTGACTTTTGAAAAGGAATTGAATGATTTTAACAAGGAAGAGATAGATATTACCAGACCATCCACGAGAGGTAAATATTGTTCCATTATTGTGGCTCCAAGTGACATGAAGAGAGACAAATCAAAAAACTCTTCTTGCAGGAAATTGCTTGGTGCTTCTATGCTGCCGCTTGTGCCATTAGAAGGTCGGAAGTACATCAACCATTTGACCACCCAGTGAAGAGACCGAAGACAAGTTTGTTGGCTAGTTGGGGTAACAAGTTGGGTGCTGGTGTCGCAAAACAAAAGGCTGGTCACTCTAAGGTGCTTAATAAGATCCAAGGAGAACAGATTGGTGGTGGTTTACAGAGAGCAAAGACTTTAACAGAACAAAGCCCAGGTCCAATTGATGTTCAAAAGAGAAAGTCCGAAAAGTTCTTTAAGGGAATCAAGACCTCAACACCAGACATTGATAAGGATCCATTAAGTCAGAGTCCAACAAAAACCGAAGGATCTAGAGCATCAGGTAACTTTGGCACTTTTTTGAAAAAGAAGTAAATTGTCATATGTAAGCATTAAATAAAGAGAACGTTTGACTTCAAGTGAGTGAATTTGTTTAATTTATTTTTAAAAGTTTTCATAGCGCTCTTTATCGTACTTGACTCCATACTTGTCGCACAGCAAACTAGAAACGATTCTACCCGACTCCAAAATGGTTGGTATGCCGCTACCAGGATGAGTACCTGCTCCCGTCAAATACAAGTTTTCAAGTTCGTCAAATTTGTTTTTGGGTCTCCAAAGCAATAGTTGGAAGATGCTGTGAGCCAATGAAAATGTGGCTCCCTGATGTACGTGAATTTCGTCTCTCCATGAATGTGGAGTCAATACCTTCTCCTCCAACACGTGGTCGCGAATGTTCTTCAAATGACACCTGTCCTCCAAGTGCTTGTAAATCTTTTGCTTCATCAATTCAATCACGTCAGGGTTGTTCCAGTCGTCGCTCACTTTTTGAAGGTTAGGAACAGGAACTAAGCAGTACAGACCACTGGTGCCTGGCTTGCTCATGGTTGAGTCGCTCTTTGTTGGGTTGCACACGTATACGCTAAAGTCATCAGGCATCACCAAGTGTCCCGATATGGCCTTGATGTTTGATTCGTAATCATCGGCAAATGAGATGGTATTGTGTTCAAGCTCTGGATAAACCTTATCCAAGTGAATGTAAAGCATGAAGGTGCTGCATGAGAATCTCTTCTTGGCAGTCTTGGATGGCTTCCATTTTTGAAGAACGTTTTCTGCGTTTGGAATCAACTTTTCTGCCACGTGGAAGAAGTCAGCGTTCACAACTACATCATCGAACAAGTGTTCTTCGCCTTCCTTGGTGATTAATCCTTTCACCTTCTTTCCATCAAGGATGAGCTGCTTGATTGGCTTGTTCAACTGTAGGTCTCCTCCTAGTTCTTTGAACACTTTGGACATGGCCACTGAGATCTGGTTCAAACCTCCTTCTACATGATAGCAACCGAAAGCATGTTCTACGTAGGGAATCATACCAAAGAATGAAGGACAGTCATATGGAGACATGCCCAAGTACTTTGCTTGGAAGGAAAATGAGATTTTGGCTAATGGATCTTGATAGTATTTTCCAAGCAATTGATGCATGGTTGTGTGCAGAGAAATGTTGGGAAGAGCTTTGAGAGTGTCAGTGTTTAGAAGAGATCCAAAACCATGATAAGGTTTTTGTAACAATGGAATCATTTTTCTAAATCTGTCACCTTCATACTGTAAGTACTTTCTGTAGGAAGTGGCATCTTTCGGAAAAACTCTTTGCATCTCGGCCATCATTTTATCACCTTGGGTCATGTCGTAGCAATCAATGTGCTTTTGCGGTCCGAATTGTAAACGGTACATGGGGTTCAATCTCATAACGTTCAAGTATTTATCAGCATCTCTTCCTGCATCTTTAAAAACTTGGTCAAGGACAAATTTCATCATTAGAATGGTTGGTCCGACATCAAATTTACTATCTCCGACTTTTAGGGATGAGTTTCTACCACCAACGTAGTTGTTGGTTTCAAACATGGTTACTTTGAACCCTTTACTAGCAAGTATCATGGCTGTTGTCAAACCACCAGGTCCAGCACCGATAACTCCAATCCGACCCGACATCGTGTGTATTGTTTAGAATCCAGCATTATTCCGGTCGGGGCTTGTAAAAAATAAACATCCATGACCATTACAAAACTGCGGTGTCGTTTGTTGTCTGGGATGGATTCCATCTGAGGAGATATAAAAGAAGATGTCGAAGTGCACGTAAGGTGTGTTCTATTACTAATTATATTCTTCTGGATCCTTAAATGTTGTTCGAAATTTTCTTCTCAGTGCAGTTTTCTTCAAAGTCCTCAACTTACCATGAGCTTCTTATGACTGTTAATTGCAGGAGATGACTCACGGTGATATCTGTTATCATTTGCTACAAAAAGCGGGCATTGCATGACTACATGGTATATTGTTTTTTTATGAAGGAACTACTTATGAATGAGCGATAAAGCTGCCACAAACACTAGTTAAACGCTTGTACTATCGTAATGAATCTTAATATTTCTTTTCATCTAAAGGCCTCGTGCAGAGAAGTTCAAGATAAAGCAGCGTAAATCAAAAAAGTAAAGAATCCATTGATACAGTTGCTTCATGTTCTACATTTTATTTTACATTGACATCTAAAGTTCGTTCTCAATTACTGCTCTTTGGTGCTATTATATTTTCGACATCACCCATCGTATCGTGACCAACATGACGAACGTGTTGAAAATTTTTTGGTTTTCCAATTGTAGGTCTAACTGCCACAGGCTTCACTTCTTTCTTTCGTCTCGAGAATGTAAATAGCCTTGCAAAGAATCCCTTCTTATTTGTTCTAGTGCCTAGTGTGTTGCCTGATTCGCTGCTCATCCTGTGGCAATGTACAACGTGGTGTTGATTTTTAAAAATAGATGACACTTGACTTTATTTAAAAGGCAACACAGGTATAAGATCCAAAATGAGTCAATGCAACTTTGAATGTTCTATTAATATTTTCAACAAGAACCTGTTACACATTTTGATGGATTAATAACAGGCTGTCCGTCATAAATCACCCAAGTAGAAAATAAGATATTTAAAAATGTGTTGTACATCATTTAATAACGATTTATTACTAATTACATTTCGCGCGAACATACATCTGCTCTACTTTATGGAAACCTAAAAAGTTAATATTCATGTTCAAACGTTAAACATTTACAATCTTTTTTCAATTTTGAGTTGTTTATGCAGCATAACCTTCTCCAGATTTTCCAATTCTCTCTTCATGTCACTTTCTGATAAAATCATGTAATTCAGTTTTTTTAAAGTTTCCATCTCTTCGGAAGGTTGAGGGTCTGATCCAATTAATACAGAGGGTTCAGATGCGTCACAGTTCACATCGTTACGTGTCCGCATCTTCTTCCCATAACTTGTGGTTCTCGAAGTTAGTTCTGTATAAGTTGACGTTATTACATCTTCACTTTCTTCCGAATCCGAATTTGTTTGTGGGCGTGTTCTTCGTTTGTCCGTGTGCTTATCCATTGTTTACTATTACAAACTATTTTTGAACACAGCAATGGATTGGAGAGAACAGCAACCTTACGCAAGAAAGCAAGGAGAATCATTCGACGTAAAGTACACAGGATCATGTTATTGTGGAGCGGTTAAATTTAAAGCATCTTCTGATCCTGTTGACGCAAAGTTTTGTCACTGCACAGGGTGTCAATCACTTCACGGCGCTCCAATGCAATGGGCGGCCATATTTCACAAAAAAGACATTCTGTTTGATGAAGATGCTTTGGATAACATAAATTTCTACGACAGCGAAAACAAACAAAACGTTCGTCATCTACCCTGCAAGATATCATGCAAACAATGCCGAAGCCCAATTGCAGATGAAGGCAGGAATATGATGTTGATGTTCCCCGTTGCTTTCAAAATAGATCGCAGAAACATACCACATGCCTTCAAACCTACTTGTCATATATTCTACGGCCAAAGAGTTGCTGACATTAAGGATGGGATGCCAAAGTTTGAGGGCCACAAAGATCATTCAAACAAAATTGAAGAATAAAATTCCAAAAATAAAATACACTAACATCAAGATTTATTGGTTTAGTTTGAAGAACAAGGAATCTATATAAATGTATATTTATTGTAATAGCATCCATTTGTTTTCAAGGTAAATGTAATAATCACTTGGAAATAAAAATGTATTTATCATAATTTTGTCAAGTCCACATTATTACACGAAATGAAACACAACGTCATGAAAGTGTATCACATGAAGCGAAGGATCCAGCAGGTACATTTTTGGTCTCTTATCTATCAAAGGCTCTAAACATTGTTAGTAAAATGTAATTAATTGATATTACTTGTTATTATTATACTATGATACATTCCGTTCCTAATCATATATGGAACTTCTAAATGGAATGTTTCATCTATTCTTTCAAAACTACAAGTGTCGCTTTTATCTAGTCTGGCCAATTGTCCATTCTTGTTCCTTCCTGTTGCAAGAACCTCTCCAAGATCAGTCATTACTAGGGAGTGATTTCCAAAGCGACACGATACGTCTACAATCTTTCCTTTCGTCTTAATCTCGATATGTTTAAGCTTGTCGTCATCCTCTTTGTGACGTGTACCAAGTTGTCCAGAGCCGTTGCAACCACTACCATATACCTTTCCACACTCCGATAATATAATTGTATGTGCGCTGCAGGAGAAAATGCTTTTTACAAGAAAGTTCACCAAAACTTTTTTCAAGTGGTTCGTTGCCATGTTGCCTCCATTTCCTATTGGTGTTAACAAAAGTGTTTAAAGCAATTACCTAACTGTCCGTAAGCATTATACCCTATTCATTGGTAAGACTTTGAAAAGATGATTGTATGTACCTGAAGTGTACAATTCTTTATTCAAATTTAATACTAAGGTATGGTAGTTTCCGCACTTTATTTGATCAATTCCTTTAATGTTATGTGGGATGTGGGTTAGTAGTTTTCTCTCTAGATTATCATGTAAACAAAGTTGTCCATCGTCGTTCCAGCCACATGACCACAATTTATCACCCTCTTCAAAATGTTTAAAAAAGATTTTGTATTTGTAATGTACCAGTCAAGATAACTGTGTGACTACTTCCACACGAAATTTCTTTTATTTTAACGTTACACAGTTTGGTGAACTTATAACGGCATCTCCTGTCCCCCAGCCCTAATTGACCGTTAGTGTTATTTCCCGTAACATAAATGTCTTCATCTAGATTATGAATGTAAACAATGTTAGGTGATCGTCAACTTACCCACACGTATTATTGCATGTGTACCCCCACAATATAGACCAGTTATTGATCTGCCAACCCACTCTTGATGCGGGACCTGGATGAATGCATCAACCCATTCTAACCCTGATACACCCAACTAACAAATTTAATGTTACTGCTCAGTATTATCTACCTGACCGTATATGTTGTCTCCGCAAACGAAAAGAGAATTACCACCTTCTATTATACTTTCACTTCAAATTTGAAACATACCTACAATGTACGTCGAATGAAACCCACAATCAACAAATTTTATTTCAGTCTGAGAGGGAAGTTGAACACTTTTTATTTCATTGTACTCTGATAGGTTCGGATTTGATAGTTGTCCTTTTATGTTGCTTCCACAAACATAAATCCTAGATATAGGATCAAATTGTGAATTAACATGCCGTGGATGACGGTGGTGCTCGCCACCTTTTCTTGATTTTATTGGATGATAGTTCATTTTGGTGGTTTGTTTCGCTTTGTAAACAAACAATTTTTTGTCCTTGGAATAATTATTAGCGTTTCGTTGGCGAATCAGGAGTGACAAGTATTTTTGGAATGTATATTTAGCTTCCGCTATATTTATCTGAAACAACAAAATCCAAAACAACATCAGAATGAGAGAGCCAAAGGACAAGGTATTCTCACGCGACATGGCCCCAGGTGCGAGTCAAGAGATGATGATGCACTTTAGCGAAGATTTGAAACTTAAACACAACATTCATCGAAACAGCTTAATAATGAACAACCAAGACATATTAGAATGGGTACATGATGGAGTTATGAAACAGAGTCAAGTACACAGACATAAGATTGTTTTCCATAAAAATTTATTTTATACATTATACGTGAAGAACAGACATCAAAGTCACAGACTTAGAGCTACCGTAAAAATTTTGCCGAAAGGTGCATCCCACAAAGCAAAGAACGAATACCTATTCCACGAAAAAACAAAAATAGAACCAAATGGCGTTTACACACTCACCAGAAACGTTCCACTCAACCGACCAGTGGACGTTTATGTAAAGCTACAATACAATAACGTCATTCTTCAGATGAGTTCAGAATATACAATTGAAGTATTTGTAAATGATTATGTACATTAAATTTTTTATACATTTTATTAAACAAGATGTACCTTCGCTATCCATTGTACCTTGAATCCGCTGTGGCCGACGATCCCTCAGGAAAAAAGTCGTCATTGTTTGTTGTATTGTACTGCATCAATTGTCTCACTACATCACTATCTGATGAAACATTTTGATTACCTCCAGAGTCAAAACTAGAGCCTAACACCACCGCCGAATGTGTGCTATTTAAAAGTCTGCTATCTATAACGCTCTGTGCCGATAGTGTTTCGTCAATGTTGGAATAAATGTCGCCTACACTATTCTGTCTACGATCGAAAAAATGTGAAATGGAAAATTTTCTGTCGTAGTCGCTACTGTCCCTTCTGTCTTCTAGTCCGCAAGAAATGTTGTCGCGATCTTGTGATTGTGGTGACATGTGATGATGATGATGATGATGATTAAATGATTGTTCGTGTGCTACTTGTTGTGACGATAAATGATTTTGATTGAATGATTGTGCAGAATTGACAGCTGGTGATGAGTGGTTCCAACCGTTTTGTCTTATCGTGGTGTTGCTGTTGTTGTTGTTGTTTCCTATGAAAAAGTTATTGTTGTGATTTTCAATGTTGGATTCATGTTGAGGTTGACTCTTTTGTGGCGGTAGAACGTGATGGTTGACGAATTTGTTTTGATTATTCTGGTTCATGAAGGCAATTAATTGGTTGTCTGGAACTGGTTGTGTGTTTTGTTGCTGTTGTTGCTGCTGCTGTTGTGGCGGAACGAAACCAAGTGACGTTGTGATGCGGTGTGGAGATGCTGCTGTTGATGAGTTGATGGGAGATGTTCCATGAGTCGGCGACGTGTTTTGGGGTATTGGGTTTCTTCTTCTGCTGTTGGTAATGTTTGGATTGTAAGCAGGATCAATCATCAAGATGGAAGGTATGTTCAACGGAGTGTTCTGTAAAGTATGAGGTGCGCTCTGATTCAACGGTTTATGTGTGACTGGTAAATGTTGTAACAGGTTCGGACTCTTGTTTCCATCTTCGTTGGAACTCGTAAATTCAGTCTTGACTAGATTGTTTGATTCTTTTAGCTTCTTCTTTGCGTTGGTCTTGGTGGTGACTGGATTTGTTTTCCTTTTTTTTTGATTGTTGTCAACTGGTGATGTTGACCCAGTGTACTTGACGATTAATCTTTGTGTATTTTGTGCATCCAATTCACTGTTACTGCCGTCGTTCATCAAGAATGGTGATTGTTGGATAGAGGGAGCAGTATACTGTTGTGCATTCGCAGTACGATTGTTGTTCAGCCTGCTGTTTTCTGACAGCAGGAAGGTGGTTGATGAGCCATCCAACTCTGCGCCCATTCTTGTTACTATTGTTGGGTCCTCCTTGATGCTTCTTGCCTCCTCTTGTAATTTCCTCATTTCTTCTCTAGTTTCCGAAGTTGCCTGTTCGTCCTTAAAGTTCTGATTGTCCGTGTTGCGTTCCAACATGATGTGCAGTACTTCTATACGCCTTTGGATGCTGTTGAGACGGCGATAGGGCCACCTAGGAATGTTGAATTCTCTGCAAAGCCGTTTCAACTGTGTAAGTGATATGCCAAGTATCTGAGAGGCGTCACGTATGGGCATGTCGAAACATTGAGCGATGTCGGGGTACATTATATTCTTTCTGTGTTTCCTTACGACAATCTTACCGCTCTCATTGGTTACTGTTTCGGTTTCGTGTTCCTCATCTGCATGTATGTCATCAGTCGGCGACGAGTCTAGGGTCTGGGAGTCAGGTTCTGTGTTGTTATTTTGCATGGATCGTATGCTTAATCCTAAATAAGAAATATTTTTACCGAAAGGGAATGGATCTTTGAACAGCCCAAATAAATGTAACCCAATTTATTGATTATTTTTGTGCAATGGCCCAATTGATACCGCGTACCTTTTACCCATTTTACAATTTGCACCTCTTGACCAGCTCATCTTGATCCTTTATTTCAAACCGTTTTGTAATTTGGTCAAATATCTAAATTAAATGGTCACGAGCTCATATCCATATTCTGCCTTACCTTCCATGGGCATCTATTGTCTTGGCTACATCCTGGTATCGTCAATTCCTTATCGTTATAAATGAGCTTTAGGCTGTATTCTAATGTTTCGTATGACTGACTCAATTCGAACACCAAGTTGCTTTCACACATGTTAAAAAAATGTAAATTGTTTTTTTTCGATTACCTTGCATATGGGGGCCAATGTCCGTCATAAAGTCCAAATAGCGCTAGTAGGGGTGCGATTGTGGTGTCATGACCGCTGAAGAGTGCATACTTTAGATCCAAATCAACTTCGGTGACTCTGTTGGTTAGCAATGTCTTGATTCTGGTGAACAAGGGACCCATTCTTTGATTTTTATTAAATGTATGTTTGTTTCAAAAACTTACCCCAACTCTACATATTCACGATCTTGAAGTACAAATGTGTATTCCTTCTCTGCGACTTGGATAATTTGATCAACATACTCTTCGGAGAATCCTTCTGGTAGAGGATACTTGTGCGCTCTTCTGCAGTAAAAGTTGTCATAAATTTGACTCCATTTGGGGAAGCTGGAGATTGTAGCATTAGTGTACTTCAACCTTCTAGACAAGTCGCTCTTGAAAGCGCTCACGCTCTTCTCAAAATCTTGATAAGGCTTGCTTTTTTGAACTTCAGTCTCAATCAAACCAACTTTTGGGCACTTGTTCCTGTTTGGGAAGAAATCTGTAACTGTCAGCTCAGTTGTAAGAATTGGGATGATCTCGTCGGTTAATAATGAGGTAGATGGCTTTGGTGGGAACAAGGAAAGTAGTTGGGATTGTGCACTCAAGAATGTTCTGGGAATGTCACTTGATTCAACATATACTTGCTTGGATCCATACTTGAGCTCCACTTGTTCAAGTAGACTCTTGTATTTGTTTCTTAACTTCTCTCCAAGTGCGAAATGTTGACGCATTCCTTGAATGGTAAGTTGGCCAGAAGCGCAGTTACCCTTGAATGACTCAATATCCTTCTTGTAAATCTTGCGATATAATCTTGGCTGTGTGGCTTTCTCGTCGAAAATTTGGAATGGAACTGCCTCAATTGTTGCGGGTAGGTCGCATCCCCAGGTGTCGCTCTCTAAGTTCTCTGGCTTGAAGTTGAAGATTGGTGTACGGTCTCCATGTCTGGTGACAACAACAACTAGCTTTACATCCTTTGTTTGATCGTTTGAAAGTGAATGGATTCTTTCTTTTATACCTGATGAACGGGCCACAACTGTCGCAATAAGGTACAATAATGAAGAGGCTATCAAAAAGGCCAATAATGATTTGTTCATTTTAGAAAGCCTTTGCTTCAATTGTCTGAATTTTTGAATCATCCAAATGACTCATCAAGAGCTTCAGGTTGATTACAGGTAAACCCCACCATAACGGAGAATCTGAAGACCCGCATTATGAACGAAAAAAGATTATAAGAAGACGATCAATATTAAACAAATGAATTGTTTTATTATACCAATTTCTTTGCCTTGAAGAAGCTCTTCAAGTTGAGGATTTGCCATACACCAAGACCTACGAGAACGCTGAATTGTAGGAAACCCATCCAGAAAACTCTAGAATGTGTGCTGTCTGTTGTTTCCTTGAATCTTGATTCACGAGTTTGGATGTAGTTTTGCTCGTGCTTGACGTCTTCAACTTGGTTCTTTAACCTCTTAATCATTTCGTCAAGTTCTGTACAAGAATTTTAGATCAAAGGAAAATTAATATTCTTACTGTCAATTCTCTCTTTTGATTCAATCTTGTCGCTCTCCTTAGCATCGTAGTCGATCTCTACCTTAACGTGGAACTCCTGAAAATACAATAAGTTTTAGTTTTTTGACCTTGACTTACAATTTTTTGAGTGGATGAGAACCAAGCCAAAGAAGATGGGAAGAAGCAGATCTCATAAATTCCGCTTACCTCACGTAAAGATTTGAAAGTAACGGTACCTTCAGGATCTGTGATTTTTCTGTCCAAGAGGACGTTTCCGAATGGATCTCTCACTTCAGCTTTAATTGAGAACTCATGTTGATCGACATGTGCTCTGTTCGCGATTTCAGCCCTGTATTTGGCATCTAGCGTTGGGCATTTGTATGAAACTATCACTTGAGTATCTTCGTTGAGGTCTTCGATGAAACAGTAATTTGTTCCCTCGGTTAAGAAGGTGAATAGTGCGTTTGTAGGGATTGCAACAAACAAAATCACGACAAAGAACAAAAGGGTTGCGACGTGTCCACGCATTTTGAAAAATTTGACTATGTTTGGCAAGTTGATAGTTACAAATTTTAAAATGCTACGAAGGTGCGTTCAGTTTAACAAGGGCCTGCGAACTGTACCTGTTCGCTTCCACCAACTGGATACTACCGAATTTGGACAGTCAAAGCAAGAGATTGCAGAAGAATTAGCTCGCATAAAAAACAAAGAGGTTGAGCACAAAGACAGATCTTGGTTGAAACCTGATTCTTTGATGAACGATATTGATAAGAGATACAATTATGCAGCCAAGATTTTAATAAGACCTCATTTATCGCCCCTGTCTTCAACTAGAGCTTATCCTAGATATGCAAGAAACGATCATCTGATTCTCAAAATGCTACCAGGGCCTCTCATTCCGCTCAGCATAGATGAAGGATTTAAAATACAAATGAGAGTGATCGATAATTTAACTAAAGATGGCGTCAAAAACTCGTATGATGGAGGGCCGTTCCGCATCAAGGGATGGAAAGTTGGAGCAACACAGCCGCATGTAAGGAAGACTCTTAAAATTAATGAGCCTTTCCTTGGTGTCATTTTCGAACATCAATACTTTTCCACACCAAAAAAGTTTACCGATAATAAAACTGATTGGGTTGTATATGAGCCTCAAGCCGAGTGCGAATTTGTTTTTACTTTTAAAAAAGATCTTCTTCACAAAAGTGAACCTTACACAAAAGAAGAAATTCTTGATGCCATATCGCACGTTAATGCTGGAATAGAACTTGTTGCTAATAGAATAGAAAGTATCGACAGGAGCGGAGGTATTCATGCTAAAGTCGCCGACTGTGGCTCCCACTACTCTTTGATTGTAAACGAGAAAAAATCCATCACATCAGACTACGATCAATTATACAAGAAGACTGTCAAACTTGTTTTGAATGATGACGTCATTAAGCAAGGAAGAGGTAACAATGTTATCAACGGAGAAGTAAACCAGGATGACGTGCAAGGTCCTCTTGATACTGTAGTTTGGGCTGTAAATCAATTAACAAATAAATACAGCATTAACATTTATGCTGGTCAAGTCATCAGCAGTGGTACTTGTACTGGCAAATCCGATGTGTTGGAGAAAGATGACGAGCTGATTGCAGATTTTGGAGACTTGGGTAAAGTAGAACTTGAGTTTGAATAAAATTAATTTCAGTGTATGATTTGTAAATTGTTTTTACTTATCTAAGTTTGTAAGCAGGTTGTTCGGAGTGTAGGCTTTGATTACAACTAGGAGTCAACTTGGGGACTTGGGATGAATTTAGGGTTAGCATGGACTATCTGCGGATTGAATAAGCAGAATGTTATGAACTTGTAAATCTCTCTTTATTTGTATTTTAAAGTTTTATTCTTGAAGAACTTCATTTCTGACCGCTTATTTTATTAGATTTTAATGAGCATTCCGTCCATCCGTAGGCTCATAAACAAAATCCTAAATATCTTCTGTTCAACCCAAGTATTTTTCTTGAAACGAGAGAGGATGGTGCCCTTGAATGGTGCGAACGCACCCATCGACGTTGAAGATACATTGCTGTTTAAATTGCTTGAGAAACAGTCTGAATTCTCAAGACGGATGAAAGTCTAAAAAACATTAAAAAATGGGTTTACCAACATACAAATCAACCTGAAATATAAAAAAAACAAAGAGAGCAGGAAACACCTAATCACTTTGATTAAGGGTATTTAATTCTTTCACTTTAAAGCGAGACTTTATATTTTGTGGATTGAAAATGAGTGCTTCTACAGGTCAACCTGGTATGATATTGTTTTTGTTTATGTTTCACACCTATTTACTTATGCTTGTCCACTCCAGATATAAGAAGCCGTCCACCAACTAGAGCTACTGTACAACTACAACCAATTGGCGACCACGGAAAAATAACGATTGCCCAGCACATCGATGAACTTACGAAGGGCGTACCTAGATTTCTGTCAGGATGTGTTTTTTTCCTCGAAAATACTGGCGATAGCACGGATATGTTAAAGGGCCTATTAAAAAAATTAGGTGCCACCGTTCTGCCCGTTTATAAAGATAGTTGCACGCATCTACTAACTCCATACCAGAAGGGTATATTCCATAAGGTTCGCTCTCAATCCACAATTGTCTTTGTTGACTTTGTTTTTGTAGGCGTTGGAGGATAAAAGGATGATTGTTACGACCGAATGGCTAGAGGATTGCGTCAACGTTCATGGTGTCGTGCCTCAAGTTCTCACAGAGTATTACTCAAATAAGATATACAATCCAATTTATTATCCGGTCAAGCACTACCACATTCCAGGGTCCGCTAAATATGTTCGTTCACAATTCTTCTTCATGCATTATTTAATTTTAAAGAAATTTACCCTGACTGGATTCAAAAACATTGAGAAGAGAAGATTAACTTATTTAATTCTAGCTACAGGAGCACAATGTACAGGAAACATGACAAAAGACAACACTCACTTGATATACAGACAGTATGTATTTTTTCATCAACTTTCGTTTCTGAACATTTTCAAAGCAAAGACGCAAGCGACAAGTATCATGTTGCTGGTCAATGGGGGATCCGAAGAGTCATGAAAGAGTGGTTATATGAGTCAGTCCGCCAGTGGAGATTCTTGGAACCACCCGCTGTTGATGCCGTCGCACCCACCATCACCACTTCCAACGAAGTCAATGAAAACAACAAGAGACCCATAGAGCAGGCGGCAACCAACGGAGGAGCCGAAACAAAGAGAGCGAAGCTTGATCCCGACAATGAAGACGCACAAGCCATTAACGCTGTCCAAGGAGAGAACTTTGTACTGATCAACAGGAGCGGATCAGAAGTAGCAGACATTTGTCGTTCATTGAAAAAACAATGTATGTAAACTTTTTATTCAATGCGCTCACACAACCAACACAATAGCTGTTATTTACTATTCTGGTCAAACCGAAAAGGAATTCCCACACATTTCTCAATACATTAGAGGAGAGGTTGACAAGGAAACTGTATTAGCAGAAGGAAGTGCAAAAAATTCAATAGTCGAACTCAACGAAGAACACATACGGTCCATACAAGATCAAGTATGCGTCGATCGAATCATGGTTACTAATTCCTTCGTAGAATCAAAAAGTACTGATCGTGGCCCCATTCGACAAGTTCAAATCAAAACAAGATGGAATATTCAAACCAAGGTCGACAGGTATCGTCTACGATGCAAGAATGTGTCTCCATGACGGACCCTACCCAGAATCACCATTACGGTAACATTTTTCGTCCCATCCGAATCCATCTAACGCCCATCATAGTATTTCCGCCATTTGGAACATTTTGGAAGAAAATCACCTCACCGAAAAATGCTTCGTCATGAAATCAAGAGAAGCCACGTTGGAAGAATTAATCACCGTTCACTCCAAACAATACGTTTCCGATTTCTTTTGTCTGGAGGGACAATTCAATCCAAAAGAAAACAATAAGAAATTATCACAAGGAATCATCAACGACGAAGAAAGCATCCTACACGACGAAAGCACCGACATTAGAGTGAACGAATACACGCTCAAAGCGGCTCGTCTGTCAGCAGGAGGCGTCATCAAAATGTGCGAGAAGGTAGTGGAGGGACATTTGGAAAATGGATTCGCGGTGGTCCGTCCGCCAGGTCACCACGCGAGAGCAGCAGAGCCCATGGGTTTTTGTTTCTTCAATAACGTTGCGGTCGCCGCCAGAGTCATACAGAACAAGTATCCCAAATTAGTGAAAAAAGTCATCATTGTTGATTTTGACATTCATCATGGAAACGGAACGCAAGAGATTTTCGAGAACGATCCCAGCGTGTTGTACATTAGCATGCATCGAATCGAATCGGATTACTTCCCTGGCACTGGCCACATGGACGAAATTGGAACGGAAAAGGGAGTCGGCTACACGATCAACATTCCATTGCCTCCGAAAAATGCAAAGATGGGTCCATTGTCCACCATTAACGACAGCGACTACATGACCGTTTTTCATCATTTGATTTGTCCCATCGCATTAGAGTTCTCTCCTGATCTGGTTATCGTGAGCGCTGGGTTCGATGCTGCCAAGGGAGATTTGTTGGGAAAGAGAATGGCATTGTCGCCTTCTGGATTTGCTCAAATGACCGCCATCATGAAGACGTGGGCCAATGGTAAAATCGTACTTGCTCTCGAAGGTGGTTATAATGTAGATGTAACTGCACAGTGTGCAATGGCTTGTTTAAAAGTGTTATTGGGGAGCGATCCGCCCGCCATTCAAAATAAACCAACTTCTGCTGCAACTCATTCCAGCATCCGACAGGTCATGCAACATCACTCCAAGTATTGGAAGTGTTTTTCGTTATGGTCCGATTGGTTACAATCTCCGTCCACACAGTCAACCGAAATAAATTCCAACGCAACAACATCACTCACTGCCGGTCAAGTCAACAATGCATCCAACACTCGTTCCACGCGTTCTTCGACGTCACTTTCCGATCAAAATCAACAACAGGAGGAAGTATTACCGCCAGTAAAAAAGAAGGAAAAATCATTACCATCAACATCATCAACATCATCATCCAACATTGATCCAAACGCAAAAATACCAACAAAGATCATAACGATCGGATCCACGTCATGCGACTACACCAACATTGATGATGCATTATCGGCATGCACCACATTCTCTCCCACCGCAGAAGAACACAAGAAACAAAAACTACAATTCAAACAAACCATCGAAATACAAATCCATCCAGGCGAATACAAATTAGAGGTCAACATTGGAAAGACGTTGCTCCACAAGGACATTGTGTTCGTAGGTCAAGGATCCAAACAAGATGTGATTCTGATCGGCGCCCAATCCGCACTCACCCAATCCATCAAATCACTTTGTTTCAAGAACCTATCGATCAAGAGTCATGCAAAGATTTCACACGTGGAGGAAGTGGAGAGCATGATCAAGGTGGGACAGGACAAGGCCCACATGGAAATGATTGATTGTGAGTTGATGGGCATCACCGTTAGCGTGGAAGCTGGTTGTTCGTTGGACATGAAGAATTGCGATTTGAGTTTTTCGAGAAGAGGAATTGCCATCCAGACCAATGCAGAGGCTAATCTGAGCAACAATAAAATCCATCACAATCACATTGGCGTGTTGACCTATGTGAATGGTAACATTAATGCGAAGGAAAATTCGATTTCTGATAATAAAGAATATGGTTTTTTGGGCTATTGTCCGAAGGGTGTTTTGGAGAAGAATTTGATTTTTAGAAATGGTCTGAGCGGCATTCAAATGTTGCAAGGATCTCTAAAAGTGTGTCATAATGAAGTGTTTAATCAATTCCAAGCTGGCATCGTCATGAACAATAATTGTTGTGCCTTGGTAGAAAATAATAAAATTTATGGCAATACCTATTCTGGTATTGAGTGTGGCCTGAATTCCAGAGCAGTGATTCGGTCCAACGAAATTTACAATGGAAAACAAAGTGGTATTTTGATTGTGACCAAGGCTGGTGGCGTTATCGAAAATAATAAAATTTATTCTAATGGTTATGCTGGCGTAGAGGTCAGGGAGGGCAATCCAAATATTAAAAATAATCAAATTTATAATCAAATGCAAGCCGGCGTCGGCATCCATGGTGGCCAGAGCTTGAGCGTTGTCGAGGGAAATAATATTTATGGAAACGAATATGCCAATCTGGAGGTCAAGAGTTATGGTAACCCAGTTGTTCAAAATAATAAAATTCACCATGGAAAACAACATGGTATTTTGGTGTTTGAGTGTGGTCGTGGTAAATATGAAAATAATCAGGTGTACGAAAATACATTTGATGGCGTCAATGTGCAGAGTAATGGGTTGCCTTATGTTGCCAATAATAATATATCTAAAAATTGTAAGAACGGAATAAGCATCGGTCCAGATGGAAAGGGAACTTATGAGAAGAACCATATCAATGCGAACAAAGAGAACGGAGTTCGTGTTTTGTGCATGAAAAATGATGTCAAGGTGAAGGCCAATGAAATTTTAAATCACAGAGATCCTGTACATGGTTATGCTATTTATGCTGTACGCGGAACGGAGGCAGAGATTGATTTCAACACCAACACCAACAATAGAGGGGTCCCACCCATTTGTAGAGGAGAATGGGTTGCATGAGGTTAATAAAAATATACATTTTAATGTTTCATTCAATTTTACATCATATAAGCCTCTAGTGAATTGAAAGCTCCCCAAAATTTATGTGCAGTGGCATATAATTGACGGTACTTATCACACGGTAGGATCATACCAGCTTTCCTCTCATCTTGAATAAAGTGAGCTCTCTTCTATTTTGTTAGCTGTATCTTGTATACAATAGCTTTTTTTGTTCGCCAACTTGTTGCTTGAGTTTTTTAAATTTTTCAAGAGCGTCCTTCTCCATGCTCCTTCTAATCTCCTTCTGCTTAAAGTATAACGATCCCATTTTGAAGAGCATGACAACAAGGAAGTTTCCAAAAACATCTATGGTACAAATGTCAGATTTAATATCACTGGGCGTCCTGAATGTCTGTAATTTGCTTTCATCTCAAAATGTTTCCAATATCCACTAAATTACTGGGCTTTATACAAATAATTTACCCTGTAAAATTATCCTTGACCCATTGAAATGCTCCATTCCTTGTCTGTTTCTTTA
>JAOPGA020000159.1:0-15592 GCA_026419775.2 Acrasis kona
GTTCCACAATTTACAATCGGTTCAGGTCACAATGGAGACTCTGCAAGAAGATTTGTTACTCTAATTGACATTCTTTATGACTACCAATGTAAATTAATCATATCCGCCGAAGTAAAACTAGAAGATCTTTTCCTAGTCAAGTTAGATGAAGAAAATAAGGGAGAGGTTTATAAAAACTTAACCCAATTGGTTTATGATCCGCTAAATGGTTATAGTAGATCATCCACAATGATTAGTGATGTTGAAGTTTTATTGGAAGGGGCGTCTATTGGTTCACTGACTGATTTATATGACCTAGTATTTTCTCACAAGAGAACAGTATCGAGATTAAAAGAGATGCAAGGAGAGAGTTATAATAAAACAAAAGCTTAATGGTTAATGATTTGTAAAGTAGTTTCAAAATTTGTAACAACCAACCGATGATCTTCAACAGAACAAGAATAAATACACAGAGGCGGTATGGCTCCCAATTTGATAACCCTCTGATCAACGTTAAGAGAAGTTCAAAAGCTACGTTCCTCACATTGGCCGCTCTTTGTTTTTGTGGTGGAACATTTGGATTTTTATATTACTCTATTAAAGATGTTGAGCCTAAATTAAAAGCCGTGGAGAGGCCTGTACAATACTCATCATTTAGTTTTGAAGAGTCACAATTCATTGATCCAAGAGATTTAGACAAACATTATCCAGAGTTACACGAACATGCACAAAGGGAAAGAGAAAAATACAATTCAATCAAGCAAAAGCAGGAAGAGGACAAATATCGTAATTAATTTACAAAAAATGAAGAGGTCTGATGAGTGGAGTCGTGTGATGAATTTGTGAAACTTTGTAAAATTGTAAAAACACTACTAGCTTTAATAAAAGTTTAGTTCCGAGTCACTACATACTATATTACTAATTACTTGCATATTTATTTTCAAATCTTTCTGAACATAGTTTACAAAAGGATACAATGGACTCCTCGAACTTCTTACCCACGCTCACTTGAAACAAAATATCCACCGCGATTGCAGTGTGAGAGTATTCCCGTAACAACTCAAAGCCATTCAGCATTGATGGTTCCAAATGACCTTCATCAACCATGGGAGTGAAGTTTTTAGCATATCCACTCAAAAAAGCGCTTCTAATCGACTTGGCGTCGAAATTTTCAATTTTCATATTTGATGAATTTTCTTCAAAGAATTGAATCATGTGCAAAACAACACCAATGTCGTAACCAAACCAATTCTGATGAACTTGATCAAAATCAAATACCCACAAGTCTGTTTTGTCATCTGCTCTTTTTGTAAAGTAGTTGCTAATGTTTAGATCTCCATGTATGATTCCAAACGTGCTATCGGAGGATTGTCCACACGATTTGACGAACGGGGCAATTTTTAGGTGCCACAAATTCAGTAACATTTTAGAAGGGACATGTCCGAGTTCAGCCCTTGATTGTATTCTTTCGATGCCTGAGGCACCTCCATGCAGTTGGTCCAATATTGGAATGTTATCCTTGATTTGGTTCCACTTGTTGACATCACCTGATTTATGCATTGAAGCCTGGTGAAGCATTGCTAATGTTCGCCCATAAGCCTCAAAAACATTAGTGTCTGTAAGGCCGCTCCACTGCTGTGTTGGATCTGTCCCCTGAGCGTACTCGAACAACACTGCATACCATGCCTTGTCATCATACAATTTCAGTTGGAGTATGTATTCTTGTGAACGATTAAGGATCGGTTTGCACAGATGAAGATCAAGATTGAAGTTTGATGTGAGCAATATAAAGTCCAATTCAGCTTGAATGGCCGATTTTGTACGGTGATCCAAAGGCGAGCACCGAAGTATGAATTTATTTCCATCACTGTTTGCAACAAAGGTGTGGTTTTCGGAGAGCTTTATTGGGGTTAACTCCAAGTTATTTAGGTTCCAACAAGCTGATAGCTCATGTTTCGAACTATCCAATACGGTGTTTGATTGTTCTGCAGGCATTTTGAAATGTACATTCCACAATCCATATCTTTATATTTACAAAGGAGTTCATTACAAAGTTACAATCAACCTATCAACTGACCATCAATTTCGGAACAGAATTTCAATTTGATCAAATTGAAACTCAAAGAGATGGACCCATTCACCAGTAGCAATTATGGAATGCTAAGAGTAAGGCCAAGAGCTTTCTCTGGCTTCAGCACTGACGAAGATGAATTCATCGAGTAAGGCCATCGTCATAAGAGACGGCTGCTAACGTTGCCTAGATTAGACTTCTCATCAGACTCGGGTGTAGAAAGAGAGCGTAGAGAAGTAATACAGCAACTAAATGCAGAAGCTCGTCAAAGTGCAATCGGTGGTCACAACAACGTTGCAGCCGCGATGATGGTAGCGGCACCGCTGCAATACGAAAAGAAGAAAAAGTTGCGAAAGCAGGCAAGCAAGGACACAATCATCAGGTTGAAGAACAAAGATTTCAAAATCAAATCTCGTGATGCCGAGCTGTTTGAAGATGACGTACATCAAGAGGGTGCATTAGACGAGGCAGAATACAAAGAGCTATTTAAGCACGAGTATAGGTCCGTATTCACAAAAATTGTTACAAGCGAAGAATATAGACAAGTCATCATGCCCTTCCTGAATGTCACATCAGATCAGCAACAACAACTTTTAGGTAAATCATCAGAGAAACGCGGCATACATGTACATACTGAGGAGGACACTGCTGCCTCTCGCTATTCACACATTGATAGACAGGCCAGAATGGCCATCCGAAGGCAGTATGGACCTTTTATTAAAGAGTTCGAACAAGTATTAGTTGACTTTATACAGCATGGAGCCGATCGCGACGATCCTCGCCTTCCGTTAATACTCGTGTTCCAAGATGGATTCGGTAGGTTCGTAGCCCACGGAGTGTGTCAATACTATCAGTTAAAATCATCATCTGTAGAATATAACGGACAAAGAGTTACCGTGATATCCAAACCGACAAAAGTTGTAGAGCTGCCACCGACGTCGTTGTGCCTATATTTGAAACATTTAAAGGAGCAGGAACAAACATTAGACAAGACGCTGCCAGATCAGCAACTTGAAGACGAGCCTTTCCTCCCATTCTCGTCAATTCAGACCAGAACATTTGTACGTGACTATAAAAACAAAAAGAAAGCAAAGAAGCAAGAGACACCTAGTGATGGGAAAGTAGCGGCACAAAAGAAAAAGACAACAAGAAAAAAACGTTTCTTCTAAATAAACCTACATATTTACTGACCATTGAGTTTCCACCATGATTAAGCACAACATCAAAATGTGATAAATGTCACTTGGTACTGCATCCGTCACAACGTTATAACATCTTGGGTTCGATCTGCTTGGTCTTAATCCGGCCACTGTATTATCGTTCCTCGTCACTTTGAATCCAATATTAAAATCTCCAGTCATCTTCAACACGGCTCCATTGTCATATCTTGTGTAATTAAATTTCCTATCGGTCAACTTGAACCTCTCTTTGCACTGACCCAGCCGTACGCCCTTATGGTCGAAAATAGCAAAAGTGTTGTGAAGATGCATCTGTTCTCTCGTGATACATCCCAATCTCTTGTTCTCGGTGTCATAAATTTGAGTTCCGACCGAAAATTGCATTCCTATCTTGTACTCTGGGTTTCCTTGTTCGTTCAAGATGGCAACTTTCAAAGTGGAGGCTACTCTAGATGAAACTTGAATTTGGAACTTTCTCTTTCCGTTCAAGACTTGCTTATTGCGTGTAGGGGCCTCTGTGGTAGGTCTTGCAGATGGGACATTTTCTCTTTGTTTTGGTGGACTTTTCTTGGCGGGAGCAGGTGCTGGAGGTTCGATTTTTGGTGCTGGTTTGTTTTTTGGTGCATCGTTCAAAAAATCGTCAAACGAGTCTTCGTAAGACGTCCATAGTTGTTGTTGGGGAACCAAACCAGATGGGCTTTTTGGTCTCAACATGCCATCGTACTGCTGTACGGCTGGTTGATGTAAATTAGTCGGTAGCGAACCAGTTCCCATGTAGCTTTCTGGCTGTAGCTTTTGCTGACCGACGCCAGGTTGGGGCTGAGGTTGATTGGTTTGGATGGGCTGCATGTTATTGGGTTTAGGGTTGAATGGTTGGTCGTTAACAATGTTGAAGAATGGATCGTCGAATACGTTGCTCGCTGGTACATTTGATGCTTGGTGTTGGTGTAGAGAGGAAGAAATGTTTGGTTGGTTCGACCAATTTGGAGAGATGCTCATGTTTGGAGGAGATATACTTAGGTTTTTTCTTGGGGCAGTTTGGATGTAGAATAAATCCCACGAAAGTTCCCATTGTGCCCTATCGGCCGATACTTTGCCGTTGGGCTCTACAGCTAGCACATTCCCCGTGTGAGCCTGGAGTAAAATTTGATGGTGTGTTGTTACTTGATCTGTAGAATTATAATTATTTACATCGTAAATAACAAAAGTTTCCGCCATCGTGGGCGTGTAGTTGTTTGCCTGTGGAACATTGTTTGGTGCGATGGTTAGGTATCTGTTGGATGGAGTTTTGAAGAGAATATGGTCGTTGAATTGAATGGGACCTGTGGAGCCGTTCGCGCTCTCTATAACAAAGGTTTCAAGTTCTGCTGGGGTTTGTTTGTTGCCCAACAAGGCGCCAGTAGGTTCCGCTGTCACAAACTTGTTGTGAACCACGTTACACAACACAATATAATCTCCAAAATTTATCGTCAACGACATGACTACCGTTTGTTTCCTCAAAAATTGTTTGAAATATTTTGGTTGAGCAATATTGCACAGAATTTTTTGTAGGTGTAGACGACTTCTAAATTGGGTATTAGAGGGATAAAAATAATTGTAATGTTGGGTTAGTTCGTGTTGGGGACGGAAGGGTTGAAGTGAGGGTGAAATTTGCACCTAATTAAAGAAACAGATCGTTAAAATCATTTTATAAAATCAAACAATTTTAACGTTTGATTATTACACCATTTGTCGTATCTTTGTGGCATCAATTAAGATTTCCCTGGAAAAAGGTTGTAAAATAGATTTTACGTTGATTGACCATTTCGACGTTGCACGTCGCATCTATGGTTTTTGGATTTGAAGAGCTAACTAAAGCAGCAGAGGAAGTTGAACATATAGAGGACGATGCTTTAGTATTATACTGTCACAAATTTATCGACGACCAACTATTTTACCTTTGCGACGTATTGGACAGAAAATTCATCAACTTGAAGCGATTAGATCTCGAAAGGTTTGTATAATTCAAGCATTTTTCTAATAATACCAGTTGTGGTATCGGAGATGCAGAGATTATAGTACTCGTTGATGCACTAATCAATTCAAGGTCAATGTTAGACGCCCTTCTACTCGGGGGCAATTACATTGGAGATACCGGAGCGTCGCACATTGCAAAATACATTAATCACAACAACGTATGTTACTGCGAATCATTAATGGTTAACATTTATAAAGTACCTAAGAGTTTTGGTACTTCGAATCAACAGCATTGGAGATGAGGGATTAATATACTTATCAGATGCTTTTACATCACATTCTCGGATTGAAGAAATTAATTTATCCTCCAATCAGTTCGGAGACTCTAGTACAATGGTACGATTCCTCGTAACATGGTTTATTAACTTAACGTAGGAACTATGCAGCAAGTTACAAAACAATGTTCATCTCTTATCATTAAACTTGAGTGGAAACGGTTTATGCGAATCCTTATCACAAGTCAGCAATCTCTTCGAACATCGTCAAAGAATACGAAGCTTGGAAATTAGTAACAATGATTTTGGATTTAACCTTTCCGTATTGTTACCTGGTATACGTAGCTTAACATCAGTTCTTGTACGTTCAATATTCCAAAACACTCACTAATGGTCAAGGTCGAACTCAATCTATCTAAAAATAATATTTTTGACACTCAATGTGTGGATTTGCTTTACGCTCTCAGCTCCAATCAGCACTTGACTCACATTGACTTGTCTCAAAATGAAATTAGTAATAAAAGTGTAAAAGTTTTAGCGGAGGTGTTATCTTATAACACTTCTTTGAAAGTTATTAATCTTGCCGATAATCAAATACAAAAAACTGTGTGTGATGCTTTAATAACTTGTTCTTTTAATCATCCCTCTATGATACATCTCAATCTGACCAGAAATAATTTTTCTTACAATGATTGTGCCGATATTCAAGATTTTTTACGCTTTAGCCAAAAGCATTGTAGAAAACCACTGTCTGTTATTTTTTCTGAAAAGTTGGGTGGTGTTTGGAGGTTTGTAGGCACGGATGAAATAGAACGTGGCTTCATTAATGATGATTTTTTGAAATTATCGCCAGAGGTGTATGAGATCAAAAAGGTTATTGATCAATTTAGGAGCAGTGTGTTTGGTGTACAACCTGAAATATTTCAGGTTTCTCTTCTTGAGAAGGAACTTGAAGACTCATTTAATTCTGACCTCATAAAGAGCTTTGAATACGACAGCTCCTATTCATTAGAAGAACTTCAAGAATACTCTGATAATCTAAATACTCAAGTTAATAATATAATAAACGATGACAAGTATAAGGTTGACACTAATGTTGTTCAATCAAACTCTTGTATTTTAGAAAGTGAACAAGTTGTACCTATAACTACAATCATTGTAAATTATGTCATTGAACAGGAACCAATTCTAGCGGTTACAAGTACTGATCCCAGTATTGATTTAGATATAGCACAAGATTCAAATCATGATGTTATTTCGAATACAATACAAGAAACAATACAAGAAACGAATGAAGTGCATGCCAACACAGATGCTGATAAACATGTTGAACCAGTAGCTGATGCATATTCAATTGAACAACCTGTAATCACCACTCTAAATAAGGTTCAAGAACTACCAAGTCCTATAACCTCACCAACTTTGGTCCTGGACCAGGAACTACCAAGTCCTATAAAACAAAGTTCACCAGTGTTGATGGAACTAGATGTGTCTGTTGAAAAACTTGAAACGGATATTAATGATATTTTATCAGATTATTTTGCCACTAAGACAAACAAAACAATCGATGAACTACCTGTGTCAGTGTCTCTCTGTAAAGACGAAGTGGAAGCTGTAACTAAGGATGTAGAACAGACTAGTGTAGAACAGGGCATCATTGACGTTGCACCTTTAGAGTTAGTAACGGAGCAAGAACAAAATAACAAGATTGTACTGCCTCAAATTGAAATAAATAATAGTGTAGAGGATGTTGTTTTTCCAATACTACATAATGCATCTCATGAGGATAGTACTAGCTCTTTAAATATTTCTCTTCCACAAGAAGCAAAAGATACAAGTACTGTATCATCTCCAATCTCTCCTACTACCAATTTAAAAATATCAGACATTTCTTCACAGATAGATACAAAATACAAACCACTGTGTAAGTCCAAAACACCGCTCTAAATATGCTGACTACATTAAAAGTACACGAAATTGTAAAAAAAGGTAAAATAAGAATAAGTGCTAGGTATCTAAACGCAACAATTATGGGACATACCTCTCCATCCAGTCCCAGAAGCTCATCCAAGGGCACAAAGATTTGGATGGAATTTATGAGTAATGGTGTTTTGAACATTACAACTAGATCTAGGTTTTTAAAAGAGAAACAACTAGGGTTAAACTTTTTCTTGAATTCTACTCACGTAGAATTAATCAGGAGGGCAGAAGATAGGCGTGTTTCCATAAGGACAAATGGTGATGATGTTTATAACTTTTCCTCAAAGAAGAGAGAAGAGTTGGTGGCTTGTTTCGATTTGGCCAAGAGAGTCTCCGGGTTGAACATTCCAACAGGAGCCTCCTCGCCGACTACTTCTCGTCCAAGTTTTAAAAGATCACAAACATCGTTAACGTAAAATGTTGTTGGTGATTTGTGCAATTGTAGTTTCTCATTTTTAACTGTCCCTTGTTTCATTGATGACGCTGTTAAGGTTTAAATCTTGTTATTTCAATACATGTTAAGTAAACGTTGGACTTTCTTTCTAGAAGTGGTTTATTATCTGTACATTTTTAAAATAATTGTAGTTCTATGGTGTTGGTGCCGCGGCACATGCAATCATGCATGCACTTTGAGCGGCGCTGCAGGCTGCAATCGCCAATGGCGCTCCGATTCCTCCAGAGACGGTACCTTTGAACGTCAATAAAGTTGTGTATGAAGGTACTTACCTGCGACGACACCAAGTCCGGCGCAACAGCTCACGTAACCTGCGTTGCAGGCTGAAATGCAGAACACTGCCAAGATGGGTCCTGCTTCAACGAGGGTGGTGGTAATCAGTAGAAAGATTGAGATGAGTATGAATTTCATTTTTTATGTTTGTGTGTTGATCGAATTTCCTATTAATCTAGTGTTGAAAGATCTTTCCTTCGAAATATATTTGGTTTGATTACTTCCTTTATTCAGGGGGCATCATACTAGTGGAAGCTATTTTTAATACTAATTTCGAAACGGTGTCAAAGCAGTTGACTGACAGAGTAAAAAATTAAATATTTCTTTACACTTCATAAAAAATCTTAAGTGCTTTCAAAAATGGAGATGTCTATAAATCTTTAACTCATTGTTGTTATGGTAACTCCATCATCAATAACTATATATTGTTCGGGTCCGTTTGTTCAATAAAACTCCTCTCTATAAATGATCTTACAAAATCTTACAAGAACATAACATTAAATTTTGAAAATATATCTTTTTTATTTAGTCATGTTTGTACAATCGATCGTCCCGCATTCTACCATCTTGTAGTTGCATAATTTTATAAGCATCATCACCAGCTACTCTGTCATATTACATTGCCCACTCTTTATGTTCCAGTAACCATTGATGATTTCTAGTACCTTTTCACCTCTTTGTGTATGTAAAGTTGTGTGCTTGGTGTCCGTTGAAATTACAATCCAATCCAAATTTAGCTCACTAATCAACCAAAATGTTCACAACCATTGGCATTATCGCCACCCTATACGCTCTCTTCAGTATCGCTGTATGGGCTTACAGAAACTTCGTACACAAATCAACACTTAAATTCACCAGTGATCAATATTCAGTCGTAACTGGTGCGACCGCTGGTATTGGAGAGGGCTATGCTGAAGAATTGGCGAGCAGAAAAAGCAACTTGGTACTTGTCAGCCGATCTCAATCCAAATTAGACGATCTAGCCGCAAAACTACGTACGATTTTTAACCCTCATCCCATTCTTAGTCTTTTCAGAAACCAAATACAACGTCAAGGTTGTCACCGTAGCCATTGATTTTGCCAAAGACAAATCATCCGAGTACGTCCCCAAGTTGCGCGACGCCATTAAGCCCCTAAACGTTACCACCTTGATCAACAACGTCGGAGTCAACAATGCAGAAAACATTCCAATTCTATTCCAAGAGCAACCAGAGCAAGACCAAGCTGATTTAATCAATGTAAATCTACATGCCACCTTGAACGTAACCAGAGTTGTAATTCCAAAGTTGACTGCCTCCGGCAAGGGATTAATCATCAACTTGGGTTCATACACTGGAAACTTCCCAACTCCATTAAACGCCGTTTACTCTGGAACAAAGGCATTCGTCGAGGCATGGAGTTCAGCTCTACGCACCGAATTGGCCAACAAGAGAGTAGAAGTACTTAACTACACACCAATGTACGTACAAACAGCAATGACCCAAATCAAAAAGACAAGCCTTACCGTCATTAATGGAAGAAAACTTGCCTCAGACTCATTGAAGCAATTGGGTGCCCCACTCCTACCCTCATCGTACTCACCATACTACGTTCACTCGCTAACCATGTTTGCATACTCATTGCTACCCGCTTCCTTCTTGTCCTCCAAGGCATTAGGTGTGATGAACATTGTTCGCAGTAGAATGTTAAAGAAGAAACAAACAACTACAAATTAAACATTTTTTTAAAACATTTTATAGATGATTTTATTAGAATTGATTATTTAACATTTTTGTTAGTTGTGTACAAATGAAAGCAAAATCAGGTCTCAAATCTGGCTCATGGGACCAGCACTGTTGGACTAGATCCAAATAAAGCTGTTCTTCTCGTGGGTAAAGGTAATAGTTTTCTTGCGTAATCAGTGGTCTTATTCTCTTCTTCGCGACATCAAATCCCAAATTCCATAGGTTCGTCTTGTCCTGGTCAATTTCATCCTTGTAAGCCTTCTTTTCAAAAAATAATTCCCACATCACAATACTAAATGAATAGACATCGGATTTCTCACCGTATGTGTCGGTTTTGAGAATGATTTCAGGAGACATGTATTGTATGGTACCTACTTCAGTGGAGATGACCTGATTGGTGCTCAATAAGAACTTGCTGTTACCCATATCTCCAATCTTCGCACTTCCATGCTTGTCCAACTGTTTATAAGATAAGTTGACTTGTTGTGATGGGTGACTTACCAAAATATTATGAAGTTTCAAATCTCGATGAACTATTGACAAGCTATGCAGGTATGCCATTCCCTTTGCGACATCAGCAAGAATTGCAACTTTATTACCAAAATGAAGTGCTTGGTGCACTGCAGAGTCAGTCATTGGTACCAAAAACAAAGTTCTTGATCTTTTGAATTTTGCTTTCGCTATTCTTTTTACATTCAAGTCAGTACCAAACAGAACATCATATAAGCTTCTCCCAGCCATATATTCAGTTATAATCAACTTTTGTTGGTCCTTCACACTGACACCAATAAACAAAAGAATATTAGGATGACGAACGGAAGATAACATTTGCACTTCATGACTAAACTCATTGTCATCGACACAATCTGCTTTTAACATTTTTGCCGCAATATCCGAACCCTGAAACAGTCCTTTGTACACAACGCCATAAGATCCCTCTGCTATACGATCGTTTAATGTAATGTCCTTTATATCAATATTCCACTCATGCATGTGTCTAAACTTCATCGATTCATCATAAGTAGAGTCCATTTCTAATAGCAATGCTTGCATTTGTCTACGATCTTTATCTTGTCTTGCTATTACTTTTCTCAACCTGCCAAAGTAACATAGAAAAGAAATAAAGGCAGCACACAACACAATAGCAAAAAACAAAAGAGAAAATACAACAATATATATGGTCATATTGAAAGTATCAATTTGTGGTTTCTTGGTTTCGCTGAATATTATCTCAACAACACCAGTTTTATCGGAGAAGAAGCCCAAATCAAAGTCAAACAGACCAACTTGGTAGTTGAGCTGGGACGGCATGGGTGTTACGGATGTTACTTCGTTGATTCCTTGTGCGGGTTCTAACGACTCAATTGTTACATTCAGACTATCATAAAGTCTACATGATTGTAAAAGAATTTATAAAATTGTAAACTTACACACTGTTCTGTAGTATTTCATTTACATTATAAATATATACATATTTAGTATATTTAATGGCGACGTATTCTTCCCTTTGATTGGGATCTCCGTCCGTGAAGAACATGTACTGACAAGACTGAGGCATAAAGTTACCAACTTTGTCCTCATCTTGAATTTTAAGGAACGAAACTCTAATTTTAGCAGATCTGGATCGATCGTGGACTACTAATCGATCCTTGAACGCTACAAAGTAGTGGTATCTACTTGAAAATGTACAGCGAGGTGGTTGAGAACTATAACCAGCTGTTGTGCGAATTCTCAAGGTGTGGCTGTGATCGGATGTTATGTTATAAATAATAAAATTGTAAAAATATTGTTGGTTGTCATATCCTATAAAGAGTCAACGAAGTACTTGGCACGACAAGATTACCATATGTATGTGCTACAACTTGATCGTCTTGAGACATTATGTTCACCAATGGAAAGGACGGATCGACTTTGATGTTTAAGGTGGTTATGTGTAGACCATAGTATCCGTTTTCAGGAAGTTGAACTTTGGATATCACGTTATTGGACATGCACAACAAGTAACTGCTTTTCGGTGTGCGTATCAAACGAATGTCATAGTTGGAAGCTCTGCTCTGAAAAAATAAAAATAATAAAAAGATAAAAATATTACATCATATTCAGTCGGTAAGAAGAAGGACGATGATGGTGTTAGGTTGGTTTCATTGTAATTGGAGTGCAATGGAGAGAAAAACTTCATACTCTCAACGTCAACTGCCACAAGGCATATGTGGGACGTATCAGCTTTATTAGTCCTGTTGTTGCACATACCGTCTATGGTTGTGAATATTGATGTTACTAGTCTAACTTACACATGTACAAGACATTATTTTCTGTGTTGATTACTGCACCCCAAGTAACAACAAAATTAGGCGAAATCGTACCTCCATATGTTGCCAATGTCTTGGATCCACTGTGATAGTAATTTAACAGGAGCTGACCACTACTGGTAATATATACAACGTATTTAGATTTCGATTCGCTGGTAAGACTAACAGCAAAAGACACTGTCGATCTATCGACAAGTTGCAAAAAGGTTTTCTTCGAGCCTTCAGGCGCTTTGAGATCCAGCTTGATCAACTCAACTTTTTCGTTAGATTGGTAAGAACATATCACATAGCCGACCTCTGTGCGTGTGTTTATGATAGAAGAACAAGACTTGACAAAAACAATGTCATTGTCAGGCACAGTTGAATTATTTATGACAGGAACACTCGATCTAAAGCCAATCTTGAACATTTTAGGTTTATTATCAGATCTTATAGCAATCACATAACAGAATTGACCACTACATTGACTAAATAAAAAACTTTGTAATTCACTCTTATCTGTTTCATCTAGTGAATAATCATTCGATTCATCCGTCTTCGTGTTTATTGCATACAACGACAAACTCCGTTTATCAGAGTTGTAAGAAGGAAGATAAATAACATTATTAAAAGCAAAAAAACTTTCGGATTTTCTAGAATAATCCTCAAGTAAGTATGAGTCTGGTGCACGAACAGTTTTTGTAATGTTTATTGAACTTTTTGGGATAACAAAAAAATAATCAGAAACTTCTGGCCTTAAAGTAACCACTCCAACGTAAAGATTTGTGTCATCATGAATGATGACGTATGGATTTTCATTTTGTTTCTTTAATGTTAAATATTGTAGACCTGCGGGTGGATTTGAACACCGATAGTGGTCGCTCGCACCATTTGCAGTAAACTCGTACACGCTGTTGTTGTAATAAAAATCTTTTTCAAACTTGAATACAAATGCCCTTTCCTCCAAGGTGATAACTATCAAGGATTAATCTAACTAAAGTTTGTTCAGCTTACACACGTATAATCCATTTTTGTCGTTTAAAATTTGTACGTTGGAGTATTTAAACAACTTCTTATCATTAAAGAAACGTAACGTCACTGATGCGCTTATGTTAGACATTAGTGAGTACGTAGAAAATCTTGTAATTGTAAGGCTGCTGAGGTCCACATTGTTATCACCAGGAGTGGCGCAGTAGATATAATCGCTATCCAATGTGCACGCGTCGATTGGTAGCATGGTTCTATTTTCGTACCATTCAACTGTCGTGAAGTCGTCAAGCGAGAACCTCGATAATACAAATGAATTTTGAATTGGTATGAACACCATGTTATCCTCCATTCTGAGAGCAAAAGTTCTTCCTATTTGAGGTGTGCAGGAGGACTCGCAGGGAAGTACTCCTTGAGCCGCCGTTCTGTCCATCATGAACACTCTAGAGCTTTTTGACATTATACCAAAATTATAACATGCAACAATATGTGCAAAAAGAAGGGTGGGTATAATACACCCTATCGACCATCTCATTCACAATTTTTGTAAATAATGTTCCGCTTAATTGTAAGGAAATAGCTGTGTGAAGCCGAACAAGTATTACTGAACACCAGAAGGGATACAATAGATATAATCATAAAGAAACAGCCATTACAAGCTCAATCTCGATGTAGCTAGACAAAAGACAAAATCGAACAAGACTTCCACACATTTGATTCAAGTAAACGAATGAGCGAGGAAGCATCAACCAATTTAAATCTTGGAGGAATAATATGTTTGGAAAGAAACAAACATGCGCACTTGGACAAGTATCATATTTGTCACGTTATCACCACTGCAATTTATTAATGGAATTCAATCGGAACTAAAGTTGTATTTTCAGGCTAGCGCCGGTTCTCATAAATGAATTTTAATGACATGTTTTTGAATTTGCACCTGCTGTAGTATCATAAAAGTTCTTAGACTGCCAATAGATGAATCCGCAGCTCTTCTAAAAATGGTTGATATCAACCATATGGAACATTCTTGTCGTTATCACAGATTCTGTTGGTTGAATTTTTGGAATACTTCGGTAGACAATTCATTCCTGGACTAGGAGAAAAACCATATTTGACAAGTTGACAGGTTTACATCATCTATGTTTATATGGCGTCGGTTCATTCAACCTGTTAAGATATTCATGAATTCTGCATAAATTCATTACTCACAAATAAGGCCATAGCATTGATATTGGATGTTACATTGACAATAAAGGACATCACAGCATGAATTGGTTTAAAATTTAAAAAAACAGTTACACACATGAAGGATAGGGACACCAAATTACCGACTATCAGACGGTCTCCAAAACCTGAATCTTCATCTTCCTACTCCTCTAAAGACAGTCAAAAGATCTCTCCAAGATTCAGAAATATCAATCGACAAACATTCACATGCACACCGGTAGATTGGATCCTCCTGCTCATAGGAGTAACGATATTACTATTGTCTGTCGTAGGTGCAGTTACTGGCTATTTGGTAATGGAGGCACAAGACAAGGAACATGCAGCTGAGAACTTTAGACTGAGAGCCCAAACCGTTGCAAGTTCTATTGACAGCAACATGCGTACTTCAATCTCAAACTTTCTTACTTTACACAGTATGCTTTCACTGTTTGGCAGCGTGAGCTACTATGATAAATTCTTACCATTTACAACCGGCTTGTTTGCGGATACTAACGGTGTCCTGCCAAAGTTCATGATATTTTTAGTAAACCTCGATATTGTTAAAGACTCTGAACTTCCTGCGTACAAGAATAAATTACAAAATTGGGGTGGCATGTACCGAAATTTTAATAATGTAACTAGATACGATCCTGAAGGGAAAGTTGCAAATGATATTGTCAGAGACGAATATTATTTAGTGTCACAAGTTCTACCTTCTGGTGTTCCGGGTTCTAATTTTGGCAGTGAGAAATATCCTAAATTGAAACCATTCAACGGGCCATCAGAACCAATACAGATGTAGTCTCTGCCAGATTGCCTCTAGTCGCCGAAGGACCAATCTACTTTGGAGTGGTTTTATTCAAGCCCGTAACATTTGAAGGAAAAGTAATTTCTGTGTTAACTGCAGGTTTTGATACTCTTGCTCTTATACAAGCATCCTCTCCCCTACTTCCAAATGAGGGTGTGGCTATTTATGATGGTACAGGTGCTTACCTTGGTTCTGTTACGAATAGATATTGTGGTGGTTCTGATTTTAATGAAGCTCAAATAGAGAATGCAATTAAAGATGCGAAAATCGTAGACTATACCCATAATGTAACTTTGAGAAATACAAGTTGGAAGGTTGTCTTCTTCTCATGCCATCTCGCACAGAGTGACGATAAAGTCATTCCATTAGTAGCCTGTCTCCTGTCTGGAATTTTTGCACAAATCGTTCTTGTG
>JAOPGA020000161.1:0-29140 GCA_026419775.2 Acrasis kona
CAGGTCTGCAAATGTCTCCACTTTGTTCCAGACATATCTGACGAAGAAAATTAATTTCAGAAGTCATTGACCAAAGTGGCAGATGGAATAAAATCAGATTCTACCAAGTCTTGCTGAAGGCATGTAGTCACCCTCCGTGCTAGATTCTGTAGAGCTTGATGAATCATCCTCTGAGCTAGATGGTTTTTGCACCGCGTCGTTTGACTCTTGCACAATGATATCTAGGATCTGTTCAACATTGTCCGAAACTTACATCAGAATTTCTAATGTCCGTTGCACTGCTGGGGACATACTGGCTCTGTACGCTAACCACCTCATTGAATCACCTCGAGTGATACTACTGTTGTTAGAATTGTTGATGCTGTTGCCTCCAACAACATGGCTAGTGCTAATGCCAGAGGTGTTGTTGCGGTTGCTCCTATTGCAAGGGGATATTGTTGCAGTTTGTGATGTTGCTGAGGTTATTGTCAATGCTGTTGTTGCGGTCGGGGTGGTAGCCAGGGCTGCAGCTGGTTGGTAATGTTGCCGGGGTATTGTTGCAGTTGATCCTGTTGCTGGGTTGTTGTAGTTGGTGTTGTTGCCGTTGATGAACTTGCCAAGGATGATGTTGCCGGGAATGTGAAACTATATAGTTAGATTCTTGTTCAAATTCAATAATATACCCTCGCATTCAATTTTCTTCCATCACCTTTTCAAACCTACAACTGTTATCGCAAACATCGTGTGGTTACTGAAAATTTCACAAGTCAACTAATAAATGATAAATATAAATGAGGATAAAAATGGATATACAAATTTGTCGTGGCCGCGAGGAGAGGGCAAAATAAAAAGGAGAAAGGGAGAAAAGGAGAGGGGAAACTGAGTTGTCTCGATTGGTCAGGGAAAAATAGTTTCTACAGATGTAAATTTTTTTCTGGTAATAATAGAATTAGGACCGTACTATTTTGAGAACAAGCTAAAAATATGTTTTGTATCAAGGTTGATCCTGCACACAATTGAAATGAGGACCACGGTACATCTACTAGCCTTCATTTTGGCGCTATCGATAACTACAATGGCACATGCTGTAAATACTACGTTGATGGATACGTCAGCTTTAAACAGTACTATTACGCCACAAACATCAACATTGGATCCCACAGCTACTCCATCCACGCCTACAATGACACCGTCCGCGGGTGATACAGTAGTGCCCACAACAATTACAGAGCCATTACCGTCGCAATCTCGATTTCCCACCAGCACTTCAGCACCAATTACAAATACATTAACTTCAGCACCCACTAACACTTTAGGGCCTACAAACAATTCTATATCCAATAATACAACTTCACTACCAACAAACTCGACCTCCCCACCACCTGAACTAACAATAGTTCACACACCGACGGTGACTTCCACTTTAAATATAACTACCCCACCCGCAATAACATTAACGCCAAACCTAGACCCAACACCAACAGAAACTCCTTCATCAACACCTACACCTTCACCAATACCTACACCTACTCTAACATCAACAAAAAGTTCCACGTACACATCTACACCTTCTCTAACACCTACATCAACACTTACACCAACACCTACTCTAACACCTACTTTAACACCCATACCTACACCTACACCTACGCCAACACCTACGCCAACACCTACACCGACATCAACACCTGCATCAACACCTACACCTACTCTAACACCCACACCTATTCTAACACCTACGCCCACTCCTACGCCTACACCGACATCAACACCTACACCAACACCTACACTTACACCAACACCTACTCTAACTCCCACACTAATACCTACTCTAACACCTACTTTAACACCTACGCCAACACCTACACCAATACGTACACCTACACCGACATCAACACCTGCATCAACACCTACACCTACTCTAACACCCACACCCACACCTATTCTAACACCTACGCCTACACCTACACCGACACCAACACCAACACCTACACCTACTCTAACACCCACACCTATTCTAACACCCACACCTATTCTAACACCTACGCCCACTCCTACGCCTACGCCGACATCAACACCTACACCAACACCTACACCAACACCTACACCTACTCTAACACCTACTTTAACACCTACTTTAACACCCATACCTACACCTGCACCAATACGTACACCGACATCAACACCTGCACCAACACCTACACCTACTCTAACACCCACACCCACACCTATTCTAACACCTACGCCCACGCCTACACCGACATCAACACCAACACCAACACCTACACCAATACGTACACCTACACCGACATCAACACCTGCACCAACACCTACACCTACTCTAACACCTACATCAACACCTACTTTAACACCAACAAAAATCCCCATACCAACACCTACACCAACACCTACACCAACACCTACATCAACACCTACGTCAATACCTACACCTATTTTAACACCAACACATTCACTTACTCTAACATCAACAAAAAGTCCTACATCTACATCAACACCAACTCCAACACCTGTTTTAAGACCTACATCATTACCTACTCCTACACCTACGCCCACACTTACACCTACATTCACGCTTACACCCACGCCTACACCAACACCTACTTTAACACCTACATTATCACCTACACCAACAGCAACACCTACACCTACTCTAACACCAACAAAAAGTCCAACACATACACCTACCTCAACTCAAACAGGTTCCTCTAATTATGATCTATATTCTGATTATTTTCTTTGGGGGTATGACAATAATACAGTAATTATATTAAATAATAACATTACAAAACCTCTGTGTATTATTTGGGTTGGATATATAGGAAACCCAAGTACTGATGAAGTGCATGGTACAATCAATGCTTGCAACTCCAATGGCAGCATAATCTATATTAATTCATACGATTATGGTCAAAATGGCTCAACATATGATATTACTCAAGCAATTTCTTATGATTTTGATTTGGTAAAATATTGTGAAAGTGTAACACCGGCTATAGAATTTATGATTATTAATTTGGACACAGAATATGGTATGTTAGTTTTGAACAAGTACTAAATCATTTTATAGATGTATCTCAATATAATTATCAATTAGTTTCGTCTGGCATAAACCAAAGGGTTGCTATTTGGAGAAACGCCACTTTTAATGTAACCATCGTTAGCAGTGGTGAATTTTTTGACGAATACTTTTATGCCAACAACTATACTAGATACTCGCAAATAATTGATAAGTATTCAGACAGCCAGAAATTAATGGACTACAAGGGAATGATTCTGCAGGCCAACAATGCTGGTGATGATAATTGTAACTTAGTTGGCACTGAACATAGGACAGGTGGTCCCAAAAATTTAACGTACGCATTAAATCTTTTATATAAAACTATGGTAGTTAAAAGTATGCAAGAGAGAATATGGGGAAAGAGTGAAAGATGGTTTTTTGCAGATGCAGCCATAACAAGTTGCGGGTGGGGTATGGATGGGCAAAAGCAAATACTAGGTCAAATTACTCAGAACATTGAATACTTGATTGCGGGTGGGTTTAGAGGGTTGTCATTTCGAACTTATCCTCCAAGCATGGACGAGAGGAAGGATATGGGTATTAATAATGAGAATGGATTTTATTGGTATAATAACACTGGGTTTTTAGACTTATTAAAATCAACAACCCCGATCATCCAGAATTATATGTCTGGTAAATTGTACATACCACCTCCAACAAGCCCAGGTCAGTGCATTCCGGATGGTTTTAGTAACTTCATTGTGGATGTAGTACCGCAACTTAATAGGGGGTTATTTCTCTTTGTAATAATCAGAGTTTATGTCGTTTATCGTTATTGAGGACTGGTGAGATGGCTCTATATCGGAGTAACATTCTAGTCTGGAGTTATTACCAATCAGACATTACAAGTGTACCCTTCTTTAAAGACTATGATATCACAATGAGCATTAATAAAGCATATATACAAGTATCAAATAATGATGGTGTTTTATACACTATACCACTACACTCAAATGGAGATGATCCGACAACAATCACAATTGATTCTCCAAATCAACAGTGTCATGTAATGTTAAAAGATAAACACAACGAGGCAAATTTATTAATAGCTCCTAATTATACAAGCACAGTTACTTGTGGAAGTTTAAGCACCGGATTATTTAATGAAAATTCAGTAACATTTCCGAGCCCCTCCCAACCTTTTTCGGTATTAACCTGCAGTTCGTCATCAGTATCAGAATCCTACCCATATCAGCCTATTTCTGATCTCAACTTAACACTCTCAAGACTTGAAAATAGTTTTGTCATTTCAAATACAAATCAAGGGTGTTTGTCTTTTGAAGTGTTCACCACAAATATCAGTCCTCCGGATTTCTCATCATCTTATACTATTGGAGGAAATGACCTCGAAAGGGTACGATACATGGCTGTAAACGTGTCAAAATCTGGATACAAATGTGTTACAATGTATCAAGTAGACAGCGCTTCTGCCATCTTAGTAGCGCAGCAGAATTTAAATTTTCTTCTTATCGTGCCCATCGACTTTAATCTTACAATGGTGTCACAAGATTCTTTTGATAATGTTGTGAATAAGCTCAAACAACGAAATGATGCAGTAATTAAGGTGGCATATGATCAACTTGTTGCAATATTGAACGCTGGATATGGGAACAATATACTCGGCTTCTCGATCGGCAATGAAGTTGGTTATAGGGGTATTCAAACAATTCAAACAAGTGAACAATCTTGCCTATATAAAATTATGCAGAAGGAGATCGAACGTTGTATAGATAAATGGAGGGCGCTCATGTACGGACTGAACCTATTCGTGCCGGTTGGTAACCAAGACGCTCAACCTACAATTTTACCAAGATCACACATTAATAATTCATATTATTTGAAAAAGGGTGTGACTTGGAACATAACTAATGCTGATTACCTTGGTATCAACGTCTATATAGATAGTGGGAATTGCGCCGATCTCACAAGTGCTGTGAACTATGTCAAAAATCAATATATTACCGCCAGCACACTATACACTGGATGCGTGGGTAGTATACAGTTAGTAATTTTAACAGAGACTGGTTATCCATCAAAGTATGGATGGAATGATACGAGTATCAATCAATTATCATACAGAAATGAAGTATACAGTCAGTTTATTGGATACTATGTCAACATATTCTCGTCATACAATGGCAAGTGGAAGACGCCCGTAATGGAAACATATTTTGGGATATGTGGAGACTATGGCTCGTCATGTCCAGATGCCTACAGTTCAATATCAGCAAAGAATCTACTTATCGGTAACTTCCAATCACGTTCGTATCCTGCAAACATTCAAATACAATCTACTAGTACCAGCAGGAATGCCAAACAGACTGTGTATATTTATAATTATTATGAATATGATTTTTTGATACCGGAAGGATGTATCATCACAGCCGCGGATTTAAGTCTAACAATTTCATTCTCTTTAACCACACAACCATTGTCAATATATTCTCTCGATGATGATGGATGGGATTTGGCTGACATAACCATTGATAAGCAGCCCACAGCTTCAACAGATCCTATTGCAACTATCAGTCCCCAAGTAGGCCTATTTACTGTAAGTTTGTTAGACTACTTCACAACCAAACAAGTTTGGCCAAAGAGATTGGGAATAGTGATGCGTTATCCAAAGTATTTGTTATCTGCCAGTACAAATATGTTGGTTATTACCTACCACTCGCCATTATTTGTGGTACCTCAATACTCGATACTATACGTGGCTTCTATCGACTCTTTAGGTGGAGTGGTCAACTATAACGTCACTGTGTATAGTATATATGGAATCGATTATACCAGTACTGCTATATGCTCACCATCATCTGGTACATTTTTCCCGCTCGGCCAAACCCACGTACAATGTGAGGCCATTAATGTTTTTGGAGAGGTATATACTGGTTCTTTTCTAGTCGATGTGCTCGACAGGACTCCACCAGTTATCAACTATCCGCAGTATGTGGGAGTCACATCTGCTGGTAATGTAAAGTATTCAGTTACTGCAGTTGATGACGTCGATGGAGTTGTACCTGTAAGTTGTAACCCTAGCTCAGGCTCGTATTTCAGCGAACGCGTTAGTGATGTTTTTTGTAGTGCATCCGATTTGTCTGGAAATACGAACATGGTACAATTTTACGTAGTAATAGCCGACAGAATCATTACTCAAGAGGCTACTGGCCCAGATGGTGCTTACGTAAATGACTTTGGACCTATCAACCTGTTTGGTAGTTATCAATGTAACTTATATGCTGGAGCAGTATTTCCGTTAGGTGGCACTGGTGTTGGTTGTGCTAACATATTCCATGACTATTTTACTATAGCAGTCATTATTCAAGATACTACCGCACCTTCTTTTAATTTAGACTATAATATTGTAGTCGAGGCAACTAATCCGTTAGGTGCTGTCGTTTGGTACCCTCAATACCAGGCTTATGATATTGTGTGTGGGGTGAAACCTGTTACATGTGCTCCTGATAGAGGTATAATGTTTGCTGTCGGAGTGACAACAGTACAATGCTCATCGGTGGATGACTATAATAACAAGCAAGTCAAGTATATGGATATTACTGTTGTGGATACAACACAACCAGATTTTTTATTGTCGCTAGATATTCATGCTGATAGTACGTACGGTGCGTCAACATCGTCTTTAATTTATGAAGGCAAATGCACTGCTGTACAGTATAAGCTAGTGTTTGGGCATCAACAGTTAAACTGCGATATTGGGACCGTAGACTTTAATGTTGTTGATGCCGATCCTCCAGTCATAACAAACAAAATCTCTATCGAGGCTTCCAATTCGTTAGGAGCACCTTCAAGCTGCTTTATCTCTAGTATTTTAAGTTGCGACTGTTCACAACAAAGATTATGGAGTATGCATGAACCCAATATAGTAAGCTGTCTTGATTCCTCTCAAGGTTTTTTTGTGGTATCGAACTCAATTATGGATGTCAAAGACACCTCTCCACCAATAATTTTAGTAACTGTAACAATAGAGGCGTTGAATGTATCCGGAGCTATTTTTAATAACTTTATATACGCAAGTAGCATTGTGTTTTGTGAGGACGGATATGATTTGATGCCTTTGGGCGAGTCTAGGATAAACTGTATAAGTGAGGTTTTGAATGTATTACAAATAACCAGTTATCAAGCAAATGTTGTGGATAGCTTGCCTCCTCTAATTCATCATTCAATTATGTTGGAGGCATCAAACTCATCTGGATCACTTCTAAAATTTGAGCATCAATACGTGTGGTGTAACCAATCCTCAGGAGTTATGTTACCGTTTGGGGATAATTTAATTACGTGTTTATCTTCAAACAAAATCCATAACCTCGTATTTGTTGTTGGGGACACAACTGCGCCGTTTATAACAATAGATTTTCTTGTGGATGATCCATCACAAATTTTGTTGAACGATTACACAATAGCACACTATCGATGTACTCAAACCGATTCTATTACTAGTTCAATTGTAATTTATTGTCAAGATCTAAGAGGAACACAAAGAATAAGGACTATGTCAATTTCTGCCACTTGAAGACGAACGTCAACGTGTGGTCTTTCAGACTATTTACGAAAAGAACTCGAATTACCTTGAAGACAAACTTCAAAAATATTTTTTATTTGATTTTTGTCATCCTAGACAAATATGGACGGATTTTACAACAAACAAAAATAGAATAAAATTCTGACATTTAATCGAATTGACATTGATTTTTTACATTTACCAACAAAATACCCTATTATTAGTATAGGAGCTATCAATCATCACCACTGTCCATGCTATCTTCAACAGAGTTACGGTCAGAGTTGCTTTTAGAATTGCTATAAGAGTCACTTTCTGAGCTGCTTAATCTGAGTGGTTTTCAATGCGACTGTTAATGTTTTCTCATCTTCGAGTCTTTTCTCCTTTTCCAATTTAAACGGTATTGGTTAATGTTTTCAAATACAATACTTCTCATTTCTTTATACCACTTGTCATGATCACTGTCATTTTCATTTTCTAGTACACTATGAACATTAGCCGAAGAAGTCCATCTTGTTCTTTTTATTTTTGACTGACTGTTCAAATTTCCTGGGACTGAGTATTGCAATCCGTTTGTTAACATCACTGAGTTTTTGATAGAGAGATGCTGATTTCTGAACACGGTTTTAATCTTTCGTTGATTCACAAGACATAGAGCCTATATGACCACCTATATTAGTTTGGGGATCATGTTCTACTTATACTGTTAGTCTAAAATTAAATAATAAGTACTCACATCTTCAATAGACTCTTCCGCTCCGTATTGAGTATTGCATGCATTTTCAGTGGTAACATTAATATGCAGATCTGCTCTTGGACTGATTTTGTCATCTTGTGGGTCATTATTATTGTCTTTGTTTTCATTTTGCAATAAGTTGACGTCAGCATTATCGTCACTATTGCAACTCTCCGTTGAGCTTGTTTGTACCTGGGAATTTTGATTGTTGATGAGGGTAACTTCGTTAACATTGTTTTCGGTTGTAGTTTCGCACTAGAGCGTTAAAAATGTACAGCGACAACAAATACATTAAATTCGTACAAGATTAATTTCACATCCACGTAATAAGACCTTAAGGTGTTGTAAGCAGTTCCATAGCAATCGCCATGATAACTTACGTACCACTCTTCCACCTCTTGTTGTTGTAAAGCTGGGATGTTGTTTGCGAATGTGTATGTGTAGACTCTTTCCGGAATCTTTATGCCATTCACCTTGGTGCACTTGACACTTTGGTCTCTCTTGACACCTGGCTGCCTGCCAAAATAGTTGTCTAGAACTAAAAAGTTGGCCCCTCCCATTGGAATTGTTGGAGCTTTAGCTGTAGTTTCCCCTTTTTCAACATTTGGCTGAAGGCGTCTATGCATTTCCTTGGCCATGTTTGAACAGAAAGACGTTAGTTCCCATTCCACATTCAACTTTATTTCTTCACTAATCCCCTCTATATTCTCTTCAAGCTTCACGACCGGCCTGTATTCTTTGGCGAGTTCCTTCATTTGTTGTTCCGCCCAATAGATGTTTTTAAAGTGGTTCTCGTTGTATGGGGTAAATTTTACTGTGTGTTCAGAGGTTTGTTTTGGCGTGTTTTCTTGTTGTTTTGGGTTGGGGGGTTACATGGTTGCTGTCTGTTGTTTCGTCTTCCATTTTTTGATTGCGAAAATACATCCTTTGTAACGTCCAATCCCATAGCAAAAAACATAGATATCTCTTCTACAAAACAGCGAGATCAATGTTCAAAAGTACAGGAAAAGTAGCAATATTTGCTCCGGAAAGTAGCAAAAACCGTTTTACTTTTTGTGTGCAATTTTATTGCAACGTACCGCAAAAAGCAGTTCTTTTCCGATTCGCTCCAAACCTTCAAAAGTAGTACAAACAGTCGGCGAAAGTAGGTAAAAAAGAGGTCCTTTTACGTGTTATAAAGTACTACGAATTATAGGTTGTGACGTAAATAAAAGTAGCAGTTGAAAGAAAGTTTGTTTATTAATAGTGTTGTTCAGTTTCTTCATCTGCTCCGGCCTTGCATGCTTTAATGTCAATTGCCTCCTGTTAATGGTGTTGAGATGTGGGTATACATAATAATGCTTTCATCTAAAATTGATGAGACGAATGTTAAAGACATTGATGCCTTTAAACCCCAAATATCTGGACGACACTAACGCAAGTGGGTTGGGTCCTTCCTCTGGATTCTCGGCTGTGAACCGACATGCTATGCCGTGACCGTCTGGTTTGCGTGGCGTCGCATTGTCAAAGTCGATTGAGTTGGCCATCTCTATCCTCACATTGTAGGAAGCTGCGAACGTCTGAAGTGTTCGTAAGTGTAATTCCCATGCCTACATGAGGCTGAGTGCTTGGAATGTTTTAAAGTCTGTTGTGCCTGATTTCCTTGGTATGTTCAAAGAGGATGTGTCAATTTGAGGCTGTGATAAATTCTTGGATGGTTCTACCTAAACTAGTTATTGAATATAAAAATTAAATTACATACCATCAAAGTATGAGTGGTCATTACATTGTCATGTCGTTATTCGGTCCAATGAGAGGCACTGCGATGACTTCATTTCCTGAGTTAACAGCAATGCATAATTTAATTATGGCAGTGTGTGGAATGGACTCAATTGTTTGCGGATCCTCTCTTACTCTGTTAATAAAAAAACTTACTGACGCAGTGAGTGTTTTAGTGACGCTGTTACAGAAGAAATGTTGCAAGTTGTGCTGCGAACGCTTTGAGGTAACGACGGCGTCAAAGTTATAAAAGACGTAAAAGCGGGCTTTGGCGAGATGACGACGGTAGCGAAGGTAATGTAGATTGTGTTCTTTTGTTTGGGGAAATGAGTCTGCTAATTTTCGCTGCGTTCGGAAAGCAGACGGTTGTTGATAATAGAGTATTTACAAGGGGTTTGCTAGATAATAGAGTATTTCACACTTCCATGTTACACGCTGGCTTGCCTCGCCAAGCGCGCTATAAAGAGATATGTCGTACCAATTCACACGACCACCTGTTACACGCTGGCTTGCCTCGCCAAGCACGCTACAAGGATTCAGTATGAGATTACTATTGCTCCAGTTCGTCCATGTGTTTTCAGTTGAGTAGTTTAGTTACGAAAAGTACACATAAAATTCTCAGGGAGCATAATAATTCTGTCTTTTGTATTTTTTGACATTGTTTATTGCATATTGGTATGGTGTTGAGTAAATTCTTGGCTTGTTCCACCACTGTACCTGTCTTTCCTGTCTTCATGCTCATATCTTGCTCGTTTACACCTTCCTTTTTTAAAAAAAAATTTCCAAAGTTACAGCTGTGAGCACAGCTCAAAAAACGAGATTTTGCTCACGAGATGATTTGGCAATACTTTTCCCAAAACGCACATAATTTGTGGCCGAGCAGGGAAAATTAAACTTTAGCCACACTGGGACAATCTCTTCGACATGCTCCTTTGAGTGGCCGGAAATAAGAAAATCATCAAAATAGACCAGGATATATTTATCAGCCTCGAAACCAACCGTGCTCTTGGCAAGCATAACCAGACATTCTCGTTCCCATGGGGCACACACACCATACATAAAACTCTGTACCTAGGCACGTACCGAGGTATTTCCAAAATGCAGGATCCACAGGAATAGAAAAGTAGGCTTCACTTAGATCTACTTTGGCCGACCAACTAAACCGTTTCACACGGTCCCAAATATCACTCAATCTAGCCAAATGACTCATCTTGAAACGTCTCATACTTTGACTCAATTCATGTCCATCCAAAATGATGCGAGATTTACTGGGCGAAGACTCCTTCTCGCGGGTAGAAGCCTTCATACAATACTTTACATCATCTACTTTAGTAGGGAGAAGTCGATGACGATCTGTCAGATCGGCAAAATGTTGAATAACATATTTCCTATGACGAGGGGGAATTTGATTACGAACCTTTCCTACAAATAGTGGTGGCTCCGTCGTCAAGTAAAGTTGGCACCAAGGCCAAACATGATCTCTTCAGCACATAAAGGATAATGGACTAACTCTTGGTTTTCAACATCAATGGAAACTGAAAGTGTTACAATTGGATTTTTTATTACGGTCTCTTACCAGTGGTAGGAGCTTCGGGTGTGAAACGGTATCCATCCTTTGCACCGTACTTCTTGGTAAATTTTTCATGATTTTTTTCATTAAAATCATAAATGGCCTCCACATTCTTGGGATCATCCAAGAAGTAGAAAAAGTGACACAACCCAGGATGTTCTTGGTGGTAAACCTTGCCCCACTCCCGTAAAATGTACGGATGGCACCTGTCGTAGATGGCATCCTCAATTTCCGCCCACTCACTGAAACGTGAAGTCCAGTGTTTGGCTTCAGGTCCCCGGTAGTCCTTTACGGAACTCCTTAGCTTCTCAATAGTGACGTTTCCTTTGTTGAGGAACCAGGGCAGAGTAGTCAACTCTTGATGTTTCATGCGCTCCTCCAATTTCTCCAGCTTGTTCTTAATGAGTGTGACCTCGTTGAGAAGTCTGGTGACCTCTAGAGTTAGGTCAGCCGTAACACTACGATCACGTTTATTGTTATCCTTGCGTTTGATAAATTTCCCTAATACAATCAATATATATATATTGATCAAGATAAATCAAATTGTCGGTGATCCAATATGCAGATTTTGCAAAACAACAAACCAACATGTCTGGGTATGTAGATGTATGGAAAGCTTTCGGAAGTGCTAGTAATAACAGTCCTGCTCCCTTGGTACAGGCGACTGGTGATGTTAACAATGACTCTGCTCCTTCTGTTCAGCCGTGTGCTGTCATTAGTAACGTATATCATGACACAGGGGACAAAACATTCCTGTCAAGTAAGAAGAGGGTATTTATTTATAGGTATCGATTGAAGGTACAACAATTATTGTACAATGCGCGACAGTTGTATCTGGATGAGAGTGACACCAAACCAACGCCTGAACAAAGGCTTTATCTACATCATGTGATGTTTTTCAAGAATGAATTAGGGAAATTTATCAAACGCAAGTATCCCACAAGCGAGGACCACTACGATGTTGAGTTGACTCCGGACGAGCTTAAGGTATTGACTAGGCTGGACGAGGACTTTGAGATATGGCCAATCGCCGAGGAACAATTCAATGATTATGTTCGTGTAGGGCCTGGCTACGTTACCTACGGCCACGTGGTTTTACATAAAAACAAACAAGTGCTGTATTTTGGTGAATCATGTGATCACCTGACAGAGACATCCGGTCATTTCAGTCCCACATTAACCAAGGTTATTAATGTTATGTTACAGGCTGCTATCGTTTGGATAGACAATCGATCATGGGTTCGGTAATCTTTAGGGCCTTTCAGAACCGAGATGATGCATACCATCTAGAGACGTTACTTATAGATAAGGCAATACGTCTGTTTGTGAAGGAACCGGAGAGTCTTGTTTTGATGAACAATTCCAAAGTTTATACAACTGGTCCCTTGATTAGATTGTTGGATTCTGCCGCTAATGAGGCAATATGTGTAGCGATGAAAACGGGAGTACCGCTCGTGGGAGTATGGCCCGATTATGATTATCTTGTACACCGTTTCCGCGCCAAGCAGTACCAAGGATCTAAGAAACGAAAGGTTGACTCTGAATAGATGAATTCATCTTGACTTTTGGATCCCCAAATGTTAATATAAAGTTTTAATTTTCTTATGGTTGTTGAGTTCTTGATATGTTGGTAAGAATAAAAATCCCTCATGTGGAATGAATTAAATTCGGTTAAAAGTATTTTTTTTTGAACTAATGATGAGATTGACCCACCATTTTAAAGTATTTCCTGAAATGTGTCGCTAATTCTTTCTTGGCTTTGTTCATCCCTGTTGAAGAAAATGATGGATGGTGACTTGACCATTTTTGAATTCTTGTTCAATGAATAATCATAGTAGTACACCCACTATGTAAACAATACTACAGTACGCCCGTAATATATGTTTAGTTGTTGTCCGTTTTCCGTTGTCTTTGTGTATACGGCAGTGTCACCTGCTTTAAACACGTGTGAGGAGATCCGGTATTCGCGTATGAGGAGCAAACATTAAAGTACTTGACCCAATGTTTTGGCAAATTGAGCAGCACGCAGCTGTCTTGTCTGCCGGGTGGAGGGACCCCTGAGGAACAACATTTAGTACTTGACCAAATGTTTTGGTCTTCGAGCAGTGCGCAATTGCTTTCAGAACCGAGTAGAGAGTGTAACGGTTATCGCGAAACACCGCTCTTAGGAGACTGAGACCCGTAGGGAATGTACCGTTCCCTTGTTCATGTAATGAAAGTCGACCATAATGTCTTGATTGGATCTAGAGGGTTTCTTGTTTTGAATAGATCTTATCTATCTTCGTGATGATAAATGGTTCATTTTGATGAGGTGTTGAAATGAAAACATCCCAACCGACAATTCTAATGTGTAGTTTTTGATGCTCTAATTTGATTTCTTACCCAAATTCATCACTTGGAGTGAATACCGTTGATGATTCTTATAGTTTTCTCAAATGGTCCTGTTGGATACTTCACTTCTACTTGATGGTAAAGGTCTCAACAYCAAGTCAACCAACCACACATGTCCTAATAAAGCTTTTCGCAGAATGCGATTTATAAAAACGTTTAATAGACTCTGCGTACATTGAGTGATCAAATGAATCAAAGCTTTGATTCATTTTCTACACATGCATTTCCCACACTTATCACAGCCAAAAGTGCTCTTCTTCCTGAATAGGGCGGCCTGATCTTGATCCCTTTGGTTCAGCTCGTAACTCTATACGCGCTTTTCGTGCATCGTTCATCCCATTTTTAAGAATGGAGTAGAATGGCTCGAAGATTTTGTTAAACGCATCAAGAGGTGTCACATTTTCCCCACATGTTCTTTTAGTTGGTTTAGGTGGCTTTTCCTTTACATTAAAAACTTCATTGTCAACATGAGCAAAATGGTGGTACGCATATTCCTTATCCTCAAACTCGACTTCAACCGCTAAACTATTATCCGCCTGGGATGATATTGTGAGTGTTGGTACTGCTGGTTTTAGTGGTATAAACTTATTACACGAAATGCTATTTCTGAATGCTGGTCATAGCAAGGACCATCGTCGATTCTTTTCCTCTTTCCTAAAACTGATTGTGATGTTGATGCAGATGGGTTGTTTACTTGTGCTGCAGGTGGCTCTCTATATGTGGCATCATCATCAACAGAACTGTTTGGTATAGGTACAAAGAAGTTGCTTGCAGCCTGTTGAGTGTAATTATCAAATTGGAAAACAAAATTACCACCAGACTCCTGCGATATCGTGAGTACAATCGACTAATTGATTACCGCTCTAAAAGTCTAAACAAGAACATAGGAGACTCAGCCTTCAAAACTCTATGTAAAATAGAACAGCACCCACATTACTTGTCTAAATTTAGTCTCTAAGTGCTGTAGAATTTTTGATTCATTTTATGGAGACGGTATTGCGCGTGCAAATAGGCTGCAACAATGTTGTAATTATGTGTTTTATGTAACTCAAAGGGCTATAAGTAATTTCAATCCCAGCAGTTATAAAATTGTATACGAGGACACCACACCACAAGGAATTCTAGAGTGTGGCATATATGCTTATTTTTATGTGCTATGTATCTTGAAGAAAGATAAAGAGCAAATTTTATTACGATTATCCCCACCAGTAGTACAAAAGATACGTATTCGAATTCTGTATTGTTACATTCATGCACCGCAAATTGTACTAAATTAATTAACGACATTAATGTTTATTGCTGTTTTTAATTTATATTACACGACACTTGTTCATCGAATTTCTTTACTTTTCCATTTTATACACGATGTTTATTTCTTAAATTGACCTGGCGTGACTGCTTGGGAGGACTTCACGAATTGAGCAGTTCACAAGTGTGAGAATTACAAAAAACGGTTTGTCAGTTGATGACGAGAAAAGTTCGTTTGTCAGATAATTAATTATAAATAGTGCTTTTTTTTATTGGCCATTTTCTAGTTGGACAACTCAAGCCGAAATGAACACATCAGTACCATGGTTTTGGTTATTGATTCTTCAATTAATTATGTGTGCAGACACAGACCCAACAGGTTATAGAAATTATTCACCAACAAAATCAATGCAATGTCCTTATGGAAGGGATGCCAGTCAAAATGATAAGTTTGATTTGTGTATGTTACCCAAAGGCGATAATTGCTGCTTTCCAAATCATCAAGCGCATATATATACAATTATGAAACATATTTATAATGCATATCATGTCGATCATCCCAATTGCTTACTGTATTCTCTCGGATTTTATTGTGCACCATGCATAAAGAATGTGACTGATTATGCTTACGACTATTTGAGGAACAAAGTAAGATTTTGCAAGGACTACTGCTATGCTCTTCACAGTGGATGTCCATCGTCAATTAATGCAGATGTTTTTTGTGCTGATTCCCTACTTTTTGATAATGATAACAATAACGCATGCGTCCTTCCTAACGACGTTTCATTTATTTACACTGTTGATCCAGAAACAATAAAACAAAACTTAAATAACATACCAAATGCCATGGATCCATACGTGCCAATACCTATATACGGTAGAGGTGCAGGAGTGTCTAACAATGAGCTTTCCCAAGGAGGTTCTTCAACAAATTCGAACACAAACCAATCATCAACATCAACAACTCCATCAAGTGGACCATCTAACACTATCCCCGCAGCAACCTCCCCTCCAGCAAAAGCATCTAGTGCTTCAACGACTAACGTGTCGTTCCCATTATGTTTCGTACTAACATTTATAATCATGACTACTTTCTAAACCTTGCAGTTGGGAAGCACCGACCATCTTAACCAAAAAGTCTCATGCCAAATAAAATACTCATAATAAAAAGAAAAGTTGCTAGGAAGTTATAAGAACAATTTTTTTATTAGAACTCTTTTTCAATTTACATTTCGGTTAACGCGTGCATTACCTTTATTACTTTTACAATAGAACTCTTTTCAGTAAAAAAGTGTGATAAATAGTGACAGGCTAAAACATGGGGTTAAAAATTAACGCATGTAATAAACTCAACCTCTTATTTATAACGCATGTATTATTTATTTAAAGTTTTGTTTTGAGGATTGCCAGAATCTCCTCCATGTTGGTATCCATCTTCTTCATGTTGGCCTCTATCTTTGACATCCTCTCCTCTGTTGCATTGCTGCTGCTGGTTGTGAGACTCTGCACCATTCTATCCATTGACTCAACCATCTTCATTCGGGTTTCTGACTGCTTCTTGAGCTCCTCTAACCTTTGCTTCTCCTGCTCCCTTGCAGCAGCAATCTGGCGGTTTTTCTCGTGCATCCTGCTGTGGAGATCCTCACGATCAATTGCCTGTTGATTGTTGTAGCTTGCTTTTGCAGCCTGAATGCCCTCAATTGTGGTGAGAGATTCTGATGATTCTTGAGTTTGCTGGCACGCCTTCCTGTTTGCTTCAGCAGCAGCTTCTTCATGTTCAGAGAGTTTCTGCTTTGGCTCCTCATCAGGCTCTGTGCCACTATCATCACTAAAAACTTTCTTCACCACATTATCACGTTTACTACTCCCCCGTCCAGTGCTTGTTTTTTTGTTCGCTGCAGTCGTCGAACTTCGCACAGCATTCTTTATTGTCTTTTCAGAGCATCCATATGTTTTTATAATGTTCTTAACCTCCACGCTCTGTAAGGTTTTAGCCCAATACTTCTTGCCACCCTGATGAACACGAACGATTGTTGCTTTCACGTCATTTGGCAGACGGAACCTTTTCTTTTTTGGCTGTTTGACTGCTCCGTCGTCCTCATCCACACTTTCATCAGAAGACTCAATATCACGCTCTGATCGACTTGTCCTCTTTGTGCCTCTCTGTGAATTTGATTGGCTATTATGTGGAGCATGATCTTTAGGTGTTTGTGACGCTTCAACTTGTGTTGCATCCGATTCCGGTATGGAAGACATAATTGCTGCTGCTTCCTCTTCTGCTAATCGCATGTTGTAAGCGGTTTGAGGCGATGGTGGACGATCTTCATCAGAAGAAGAGCTTTGTCTGTGTGTGTCTGATTGATCCATTTTTTGCTTAATATATTTAAAGTCCGGAATCTGATCGTCCTTCTAGTGCCCTGATTCTGTCATCACATATTTGTGCTTACTTCTATAGATAGTCAACTGGAAATCATGAACAAAACCGAAAAATCGAATGTGATCAAAGCAGCCCTCCTTTGTGCGATTCTTTTTGAGATAAGCACAATCGAAGATGAAGATGCCTATATTAGTTACCCTTTATTCATTGAGGACGCAGCAAAATATAGTGGAAAAGGGTTAGGAAGGGGGAAAGGTATTCGAAAAAAGAGGCGCATTCACCACGAAAGGCGTAGCAACTATCAGTATTTTACGAAGTTTCCATCACTCTTTCAGAAAAACACGCATCTTAGCCAAGCCCAGTTTGATTGTATTGTTGAAGATGTCGGAGATCAGAGGGAGTATGTTTTGAAAAAAACCAACATTTTATGTTTATCGTATGAGGATATGGTTCTTTTGACTTTAATCTGGCTTGTAAAGTACGAGTCCTACTCTTCACTATCTTTAATGTTTGGAGTGTCTGAGTATGTAATAAGCATGACAATCAATACAATGACAGAGGTGCTCTGCGCCTATTTTATGCGATATATCCGAAACAAACAAGCATCCACCACACAATCATCGCTTAGCAGCCACATTTTATTTGTTTTGGATGGCACTATACACATGAGATTGCGACCACAAAAGAGCCAACATTTTTGGTACAATACTCACTATGAAATGCACGGTATGGTGACACAGTTACTAGTTGATTTTGACGGATATATTGTCGCCTTTGAAACTGGGTTTCCTGGATCGATGCATGATTCAACACAAGCAAATCACAGCCATACTATTCGCAGCGCTATTGGGACGAATTTTGCACTAACTGATTCAGCTTATAGTGGACTTGACTTCTGTGTTGCAGGATATAAACCCTCACAACTCCAGGAGGACCCAAACAGAGTTGAGTTTGACCGTATATCAAGGAGGGAGCAGAAGATTGTAGAGCACATCAATGGCTTCTTTAAAAAGTGCAGGAMAGTCAGCAAGAAAAAAGCATTTGAGCACTCAGTACCGCTTCACATTCGCTGCGTAGGCATGGCTTGTGGTTTGTATAACTTCCGAAAGGCGTGTGGGGAATTTTCTGTTAAGAAACCGGAAATGTAATAAAAAGTGCATTGTATTATAAATAAGAGGTTTTGTATTRTACACGTGCAATAAAATTAATACATGCCCATTGCATGCTTTATCAAAATGTAACAGCCAAAAGAGTTCAAATATGGCGTTTATTTCTATGGATAATACATCACCTCACTTCACACCTTTAATCACATCAAATCTCTTCTGATCATGACTCTACTGCTATTCTATCTACTCACCTTATCCTAACAACCACTATCCGAAGTATTGAAGCCTCAACTCCCTATATTTGTAGCTCACCCTGTACAACCTCTAATCAATGGACCTCAATCCAATACTTTTAGGCCGCAACCTCCTGGGTCTCAACCCCTTTCACAATTATAATAATATCTATTAAAGGACCGCGATCCTCTAATAGTCAATCTAATCTGCAACCTCTAATCAATGGACCTCAATCCAAATATCATTAGGCCGCAACCCCTTGGGCCTCGACCCGCCAAATGGACCTCAATCCAATATCATTAGGCCGCGACCTCTTGGACCTCAACCCATATATTACAATACACATAATATCTATGAACAGACCGCAATCCTCTAGTAGGCACGCAACCTATCAATGAGCCTCAACTCTTCTCCACCTGATCTTATCCTTGGACCTCCCATAATCAATCTCTATCATATTTTATTTTTAACCCTCTATCCACCTAATGTGTAGTATAGATAATCTTCCCTTCCTTCTAATGACATCCTTGATCAACCTCTATTATATGCTCCCCCCTTACTTATAAACGCGAAAACTACCAAACTATACAGAGAACTAATCAAGCGGTGGGAGGGTGGGAGCGATATACAACAGAGGTGTGTATCCAAAGAAAATAAAATTCAAGCGGACAATATATTTGGTCCGTTGAATTTATACTCAACTCCTGATTGACTAGGAAAAACTTCAGYTTGTTGTTACAACAAACATCAATTTTACAATCAGGAGTTGTTCAAATATGGCGTACTTCAGAGATTATTGATGACTCTTTATTCAAATATTCAAAAACCCATCAATTTCTACCAAGTCTTGAATCAGAACGCAAATACGAATCTAGAGATGCTGAGGTCCAATCTCCAATGATTTGAATAGTAGCATACGGAACCCCCGCGATACCAGCCTCAGACGCCCCACCGATCCGCAAAGAGTGGGAACTAATTTCCCCGGGTATTTCATATGCTCAGCTATTTCTCTTAACAGATTAGATATCTCCACCGTTGAGTACAACAAAAAGACTGAAACAGAACCAACACTCAACTTCATCCATTTCCTCAACCAAAACACAGGACAATATATTGAATCTGTAGCATACACTCTAGTTTTGCGTCCGTAAGTGCGCGTTTTGGTACGTCTGAAGTTAATAAGCACGTTGTCGGTTTCAAATGTAATATCCTTTCTGATTAAACTTGCCATCTCACCACCCCTAGCCATGCATCGCAATCCCATCAATACAAACGCGCACGTACGGACGTAATGGTTGTAACCATGCTTCCAACCAACCCCTCTTGTGTCGACAAACATCTTGATGAGCACCAGTGGAAATGGATCCCGTGATAATCTAAACCCAACAGGAGATATCTTACACGCCGCTGTTACAAATGCAGAAACTTCTTTAGACTTTAGATGTTCCACAAGGTCATACCAATTTAAAGCCGATGCTCGTTGTAAAATTGCGAACACACTAGCCCTGGTGTTCCTACCACTACGTGTTCTGAAAAACTCTTCCGTTAAGAAATTAAGAACAGCTTCTATGCAAATTTGGTACTGACGACGAATCATAAATTTTGCAAACTTTTTCCTATAGGATGAGTATGTCCTATCTGTCGACGGTTGAATGCCTGATAATCTGACTAGCGTCGCTAACTTGTTCAAATGAGTTTTGCTCCATTTACTAGAACCGCTACCATTTTCCAACATTGCTTTAACGGTTCCACGTGCCGAGTTGGTCCCTCTGCAAAATCTGCTCCATGTAACTCCATCCACCTTTCTGCCCCTGACACGAGAAGACCACACCAAGATCTCGACTCCCACCAAGGTACTACTATGACAGCTCGCGCTTTGCATTCTTTGATATGACTGAGAACTCTCGGGATAATCTCGAATGCCATGCAACAGTAACTGGTTGTGTCCTTCCAATCTTGAGAGAACGCGTCTATCGCTTCTGTCCCGTCCACTTTGAACCTCGAATTGAACCTCGGCAATTTGTTGTTTAGATTGGACGCAAAACGGTCTATGTTGCATGGTCCCAATACCAGTTGAAGCCGGGCAAAAGCAATGTCGGTTAGAATCCAGTCGCTGTAATCTATCTGTCGACTCAGCTGATCCGCTAGCACGTTCGAAATACCAGATTTGAAGACCGGCTCCATAAAATATATCTGACGATCGAAAATTTCCAACCAAATCTGATGAACCAGTTTTCCTGCCCAATCGTTTCTCGAACCTCCTCTGTTCATCATACACAGCCCCGACTTTGAATCCGTGAACCATTGTAAATAAACTTTCCTCAGATTAAACTCTTTTATGGCGTTGAGTAATGCAAGCAACTCTAAAACAAATGATGGTGGACAAGAAGACCAATCTTTGGGCCATTGACCAGATAACATATCTACAGGACGTATCTCTGATGAACCAAGCCAAGCACCATAACCAAACCCAGATGCGTCTGCCATTGAATTTGTCCGCGTATCTCAATAACCATTTCAAAACTTCCATTAATCTCTCTGTAGGGACTACAGGAGTGTCCCAACCAACCAATTTTGGGTTCGCCGCGCTGACCACCCCATGAAGTTCTTGGATGAACACCTTGGATGGCAAGAATGCTTGTGAAAAAGAAACCAGTGTACCTGCCATCTTCGCTAACTGTCTCGCAGAAATTACCTTTCCAGCTCCAATACGATCGATCAATGAACCAATAGATATCTCTTCTCCATCTTCTTGTACGGTACAGACACCACAAAGTCCTTGGAATTTATAGAGAACCCCAAAATCTCTATTACTTGCGCAGGTTCCCATTGGCCTTTTGCCGGATCTCGAATTAAGCCTAACTACTGGAATAATTTTTCCACTAGCGATCTGTTTTCTAATGCCCCAGACAACGTAGGATGTACACAAAATAGGTCGTCCAAATACATACTTACCAAAATACCCAAACTCCTCATATAATTGATCGGAACCCTCATGACCTTCGTAAATATGTATGGTGCCATACAATAACCAAAAAGTAGCACGCAATATTCCCACCATTTGTTGTCGAAGAAAAATGCCAACAGCCGTCGTGACTTCTCGTGAATATTTAAATGGAAATACCCATTGCTTAGATCCAAACTGAACATATACGAACCCCTTCCGGCCATCCTTACCAATTCCAACATGAACGGTATACTCTCTAGTTTGAATTTGTACTGGCTCATATCTATGTACGCATTCAAAGGCCGAACATCTGCCACCAAGCGATACAACTTTGGACCAGGTTTTGGTACACAAAAATATTGGTGTATAGCCCATGGATCCAAACAACGTTGCACTACACCTGCCTTTATCCACGAACCGAACAGCTCCGTTACCCATGCCAACTTCGACGCATCCCTCAAACCCCTTCCTTCTCGTCCAATCGGCCTCCTTGTATCCACTGGAATAACAATCCCCTTGCACCAATCCAAAACCTGCCCTGACGCTCCAATCTCTACCCACGCTGAAATGTGTCTGGCAATAGAACCCGTAGCCGCCACCAGAAATGCCAAAGCACTTTTTGAGATGAGAGAACTGACATCTTGTGCTCCTCTGTATCCGGTAGTGGTGGTAAAGGCGCCCGAGGGATACTTGTTAATTCTTCCTTCCCTTTGTTCTCCAAATCCCATGAATGGCATAACCTTGATGCCGGTGTTGATGTTGATGTTAAAGATGATGGTACTGATGATGGCAATGATGATGAGGACAGGTTCAAGTAGTCATGTTCTCCCGCTGTTGTTGAATGTGTTAGGGTTGTTACCCTGCCCATCAGTACTGCTACCGCTTGAGAAGAATCCATTGTTTTGTCCTGTATTGAATCCTTGTCCACTAATACTCTGCGAATTGTTGAATCCTTGGTTCCCGAAATTGTTGTTCCATCTTGGGCGAAATCCCCGACCCATTCCTCTACGTAATCCCACGTCGTGTATGTCCGACGAGCGTAACACCATCGCCTCCCTCATGGAATCATTTTGTGCCTGCCTGTATACTTGAAGCTGCTGTTCTTGAATGGCCTTAAATTCGGAAAGCGTCCTCTGGTCCAGGTTTGAGATGGACGAAAAGACCTCGTTGACTAGGTCTTTAGCGCACTGAAATCTTGTTGGATACCATTATATGACAGTACAGAACAGAGTGAAAACTTGTGTGAAACTTGTGTGAAGAATTTGTGTGAATGTATAGCGATATACAACAGAGGTGTGTATCCAAAGAAAATAAAATTCAAGCGGACAATATATTTGGTCCGTTGAATTTATACTCAACTCCTGATTGACTAGGAAAAACTTCAGTTTGTTGTTACAACAAACATCAATTTTCACACATGTAATATTTAATACACGCAATAACCACAAGTTCTTATAATTAATGCATGTTTTATTCAAGTACAAATGCGCCGTGCAGCTTTCTGAAATTATAAAGTCCACAGGCTATAGCCACACAGGAAATATGTAGAGGCAAAGAATGCTGAAATGCGTGCCTCTTGCTGACTGATCGACATTTTTTTAACCATCCGTTGATGTGTTCAACAATTTTCTGCTCTCTCCTTGATACTTCATCAAACCTCTTCCTCCTCTCATTATCACCAATAGATGTTGTCTTGTATCCTGCGACTACAAAATCCAATCCGCTATATGCACTGTCTGTAAGTGCGTAATTGTYCCCAACTACATCTTGAATAACATAACAGTTACGTGCTTGCATGCAGTCATACATAGATCCGGGGAACCCAGTGAATCAAAAATTAATCAACACGCCCACCATTCCACAACAAGAACACATTGTAACATAAAGATTATATTTTTATTTGACAATATCCTTTAGAATCTCCTTCTTGTACTCTGCAAACGTCATGTTAGCCTTATTAATCTCTCCACCACTACACACCCACAATTCATCACAACAAGATTCAATCAAATGCTCGTCGTGACTCACAATCAAAATACCACCATTATAAGCATTCAACGCCTGAATCAACGCATCCACCGTATCAATGTCCAAATGATTAGTAGGTTCGTCCAACAACAACAAGTGTGGTTTCACGTACGTCAGCTCTGCAAAAGCAACTCTGCTCTTTTGACCACCGCTCAACGTATAAATGGGCTGCACGCCCAAATCACCGCCCATACCCAATCCACCCAAATGACTCCTCAACAATTGAGTATCTACGCCAGGGAACTTGCTCGCCATGTATTCCAGTGGCGTTTGTTGCAAGTTCAAGTGATCCACGTGATGTTGACTGAATCTCGCAATTCGAATCTTTCTGTTCAGATTCACCAATCCATCCAACGGCTTCAAACTACCGGTCAACACGTTCAAGAAGGTAGTTTTACCGGCACCGTTAGGTCCCACCAATGCAATTCTCGAATCCATGTCCAAATTGAAATTTAACTTGCTGAACAAGGTCTTCTCCAACGAGAAACCAAAAGTAACGTCTATGGCTTGTAGATACGGCGGTTGTAGAGGTTCTGGCGACGGAATCACAAAAGTGAATTCTGGATCCTCCGCAACGGCCGCCACGAATTCCATCTTTTCCAACATTTTGATTCTGGATTGAACCATTTTTGCAGTGGCTGCCTTGTAACGGAATCGATCGATGAATTGTTGGACGTGTTCTCTTTGTTTGGCCTGTGCATCGTGTGTTTTTTGTTGTAGCTTCAAACTTTCCATTCGAGTGTTCTCGAACGTGTCGTAATCGCCCCTGTAGTATTGTAATTGTTTATCGTGGAAGTGAATAATGTCGGTGACCACGTCGTTCAAGAATCGACGAGCGTGAGAGACGATGATGACCGTCTTGTTCCAATTCTGCAAGTAATTTTCTAACCACAGCACCGCGTGGAGATCCAAGTGATTCGTGGGTTCGTCCAACAACAAGATGTCAGGTTCCACGAATAGAGCTCTCGCCAAGGAAATTCTCATCCTCCATCCTCCGCTGAATTGCTTGGTCTTCATGCGTTGCATCTCCGGCGTGAATTGTAGACCGTTGAGTATGCTTGCTGCTCTTGCTTCTGCCGAGTGAGCGTCGATCTGGTCCATCCTTTCGTACACTCGAGCCAGTCTCTCTCCTGATGCATCGTCGTCTGCTGATTCCAACAGGGCCTTTTCTTCTTCCAGCAATCGAGTGCGCTCCACGTCCGTCTTCAGGACCATTTCTAATGCTGATTGATCGTCTCCGACCACTTCTTGTTCAATGTGAAGAATCTGCAAGTAGGGCGGAATGCCATCGATTTCGCGCTCGACGAAATTACGCAATAGAGTGGTCTTGCCGACACCGTTACGACCGATCAGACCGTATCGATGGCCGTACGTGAGTTGTAATTCTGCATTTTCTAACAATTCTCTGTTGCCGACGCTGATGGATACGTTTCGTAACATTACGTCTCTGCTGCCCGTCACTTCCTCGGTGTTGTGCATCTTTACGATTCCTTTTCCTGATCCTAATCCTCTGTTCGTGAGGTACTCTTGGTATTCCTTCACCTTCAATTCGCGAATCTTGCTTTCTCTCTTGGCCTTCTTTTCTTTTCTTTCGTTCAGTAATTTTTGTTCCCAATCGAGAGATTCGTTGTAATTGACCGTCTGTGCGGTTGATGCCACGCTGTTCATGATGTCATTTTGTTTCATTTGATCTTCGAAGGTACGTCCCAGGTTGATGGCTTCTTCTAGGACCTTGATGCGTCCGTCATCTTGTTCCTTGTTTTCTTCTGGTTGGGCCAGTAATGACTGGGATCGCAAATTGGAAATGATTTGATTGGTGAGGGCTGATGATGCTTCCTTGTTCTTTTCTACTCCTGTTTCTAGAAGGAATAACGAAAGAATTTCGACGACTTGATCTTCCTTTACGCGGGTGGATGGATCGTTTTGTGCTTGTAGAATGCTCGCAATGTAGTTCATGATTGGTTGATCAATCTTTTCGCTTCCATCAGCGCCCAAGACTGATTGGACGGCTTTGATTATTGTTTGGCATTCTTGACTGGGTTGGAAATGGACCTTGTCGGCAACTTTTGCAAACACTGAAGAGTTTGTTGATGTTGCACTGTTTGGTGTCTCTGCATCCTTTGGTGTATCGTTTGTTTTTGGTTGCTGGGCTTTGTTTTCGGCCTTCTTTTTTTGTTGTTCTTGCTTCTTTGCTGCTGCCTTTTGTTTGGCTTGTTGTTCTTTTAGTTTCTTTTCTTTTTCTTGTGCTTCTAAAAGTTCTTTTTGCTTTTGTAGGGCAGCTTGTTGTTGCTGGGCCTGAAATTGAGCAATGGGGATTCCCTTGCTCTTAGACTTTTTGTTCATTGTGTGTACTTGTGTTACAAAAAGTAAAATTCAGGATGAACACCGGTCGTGTAAACAAAAAATAGTTGGGTACTTCCAACCATATTGGTGATCATAACCAATGTTTTATTTGTTGTTACTTGATGAGGGAAGTTCGACAAAGAAAGTCAAATCGAATGTTAAATGAATCATCACAAGTAGACAAATTTCTGAAAAATAAAAGTAAAGTAAATGCGCTTTATTCAAAAAAACTCTTGATTCTAACTTGACAAATGGGGTTGATCAAGGGAAGTGCTGGGGATGCCGTTTTAAGTTCATCAACTATTCACTCTTTGACACGTCAAATCGTCGGCAATTGTTGTTGTTTTTATACTGTGCTAGTGGTCCGTTCGCATGTATGGTTAACGTTGTGATTAATATCGTGTCCGAATCCCTTTCCTTCTTAACGGTATCCCTAGTCCTCACTTTTTAACTTCCCCTCAATCAGAATCAGTTTACTTTCTCTGTTTGACATACGTACAGAAAAAAGTATACAAGGTGTAGGGACAATCACAAAGGGTCACTTTATGAATTGAATTCACTTCTAGAAGTTGAAAATAGCCAACCATGAACTGTGAGCAAAAACATTCGGATGGACACTTCATTGAAATAAATCAAGTGCCAATATCAACTGCACAACCCATATTTTATTCCTGGGCATGTAAAGAAGGATGGAACCCAGCACCTCTAGATTCCACTTTATTTTCAAAAATTGATGACGAAGGATATTACATCCTCTACTTGGTAGATGCTACAGGAAACAAAACACCTGTATCTATAATCTGCACGCTTATAGCGCAAGATCGAGGTTTTGTTGGTCCATGGATCACACAAAAAGATTACCAAGGTCAAGGATTAGGTTCAATACTCTTCAAACACGGTCTTCAAAGATTACATTCCAAAAATTTGAGCTGCATCGGATTAGACAGCACCATACAGCAACAACCATTTTACACTCGATTTGGTTTCTGTAGCATAGGGAGTAGAGAGCACAGGTACGCAGGTATCATCGATGCAAACAAATCAAACCAAGAAGAAAACATTATAGTCCATTCCATAAATGAATGTAAAATTGACAAAGAGTTGATTTATAAATGGTTCGAGAATTGTAGTGAGACGGGCTTATGTACAAGGCCCTTTGTTGATAGTTGGATCAACCAACCAAATTCCATCACGCTGGTCGCATTCAAAAAGCAGGACACTGACTTTTCTCATGTAACTGGCATAATCACAGCAAGAAGGGCTGGTGATGGATTTAGAGTAGCGCCGTTATTTGCAGAGGACGACCAAACAGCTCGGGTTCTTCTCATAAAGACACAAAAAGAATGTCAAGCGGATCTCACTTGTAATTCTACTTTAAATATTGATGTTCCTGATTTTCAATTAACTTGTCGTGATTTACTTTCTTCTTTGGGGTTCAAACTCATATTTGAGTCAGTTAGATTGTACACTGCTAAACCTCCTCCTGTCCTCCACAAGTACGTGTATGGAAGTGAAGCAGCTCCATAATCAACATCAGTGGTTGTTAGGATAAGGTGAGTAGATAGAATAGCAGTAGAGTCAGGATCAGAAGAGATTTGATGTGATTAAAGGTGTGAAGTGAGGTGATGTATTATCCATAGAAATAAACGCCATATTTGAACAACTCCTGATTGTAAAATTGGTTTGTAATCACGAGTACAGGTCTGGGAATTTATAGTCAGTTATTACTGAAGTAATAAAAAGAGCGCCAAAATAGAATTTGTAGATTATTCGACGGATAAAAAGAAATGAAGAGGGTGGTAACACTTCTGTTTATTGTAGTTTTTATTGAATGTCAGATGTGGCAAATATATACATTCGGGGACAATGGGTAAGTCGAATCAACAACTACCAATTTATCGATTAACAATCACAAAGGTATGGACAGTTGGGAAGTAATGTAGTTATTGCTAGTAGTGTTCCAGATGCAGTAACAACGAGTGGAGTACTAAATGGAAAAAGTGTTGTTGGAGTTGCTTGTGGAGGTTTCCATACTGCAGTTATAACAAGTGATGGAGGTGTTTATACATTCGGCAACAATGTGTAACTATACTTAACAACTACTAATTTAAAGACTAACAATCACAAAGGAGGGGACAGTTGGGAGACAATTCAACTAGAGATAGTAATGTTCCAGTTGCAGTAACAACGAGTGGAGTTCTAAACGGAAAAAGAGTTGTTGGAGTTGCTTGTGGATATGAGCATACTGCAGTTATAACTAGTGATGGAGGTGTTTATACATTTGGATACAATGGGTAACTATACTTCACAACTACTAATTTAAAGACTAACAATCACAAAGGGGCGGACAGTTGGGAAACAATTCAACTAGTGGTAGTATTGTTCCAGTTGCAGTAACAACGAGTGAAGTACTGAATGGAAAAAGTGTTGTTGGAGTTTCTTGTGGAGTAATGTTTACTGCAGTTATAACAAGTGATGGAGGTGTTTATACATTCGGCAGCAATTGGTAACTATACTTAACAACTACTAATTTAAAGACTAACAATCACAAAGGAGGGGACAGTTGGGAAATATTCTGAGTACTGGTAGTAATGTTCCAGTTGCAGTAACAACGAGTGGAGTACTAAATGGAAAAAGTGTTGTTGGAGTTGCTTGTGGAGGTTTCCATACTGCAGTTATAACAAGTGATGGAGGTGTTATACATTCGGCAACAATGTGTAACTATACTTAACAACTACTAATTAAAGACTAACAATCACAAAGGAGGGACAGTTGGGAGACAATTCAACTAGAGATAGTAATGTTCCAGTTGCAGTAACAACGAG
>JAOPGA020000163.1:0-17123 GCA_026419775.2 Acrasis kona
GCCCAGTCAACCTGCTTACAATGACAAATCAAGCGACACGGATCTAATATTGGATTAACACATTTTGATCAAATATATATCTCTGATGTTTGAAGCAGAATTACGTACCAGTTAAAATTATGTCTTGTTAGTTTCAGATCGTTTAATCTATACACTTTACAATGTACACAAAATCAAAAATACCAAAAAAGTTTTTGATTCCTGCAATCTTGGGCGAATAAAATTTAATGATTATAATTATAATTTACATGATTCCACACTTCTTGTCGTTAATATTTAAACTCGATCCTCTGTGCAAACCGGCATATAAGCATCCAATTCTTATCACTTCCTCAAACGTGGACGTGACGCCGTCTCCTGTTAGTGCACTTGTCTCTGCGTAAGCAACTGCTCCTATGATTTGTGCTGCATTCTTGCCTTGATCAAATGTGGTGAAGCGATTGTTGTTGGTCCTGTTGGGATTCCGTACTCTCAAGTCCATTTTAGTGCCGCACATGACGACAGGAACTCCCGGTGCGCAACGGGTCAACTCTCTATTCCAACGAGTCAACACATTGCTCAGTCCATCCGAGTACGATAAATCCACGCACAATAAAAATACATCACATCCAATGTAACTTAGAGGTCTTAATTTATCAAAGTCCTCGGGTCCCGCCGTATCATACAATGACACATTGTAAGTGGTGTTGTTAAAAATGGTTTGAGTCGAAAAGTTGTCAAAGATGGTTGGTAGATAATCACGCTCTGGAAAGTAGTTTTCGCTAAACCTACATAGTAAACTGGTTTTGCCGACCGCTCCATCTCCGACGACCACTACTTTGATTGGCATGGAGTTGTTGCGTGTGGTTGTTTTATTTTCGTAACTCACTTGCTCCTTCACAAAAGCGTAATCCTCCCTCGCCAGTTGAAAATTCCTTCTCGCGCCCCTAGCTGCCTTGCTATTCCTCCAAATACCTGTTTTTGTAAGGTTTAAATCTGCAGTGTATAAATCAAGAAACATTTGCCGGTGGTTCGGCATTTGATTTGTGGCAGGGTTGATGAGCCCATTATAATAAAAGTAATAAAACCTTCTCCACAATTCATCGGTATCACAAAGATGATTCCAACGCTTACAGGTTAGTAGAACTTTACCCAGGGTTTGTGGATTGGCAAAAGAAAAAATTTCGAGGAGAACTTCCTCAGGAAGCTGAACGATGAATCTAAAAGATTTATCGGAGTAACTATGAATGTTTTCTGAAGATGGTATATAAAATCTGCTTAGTCGTTGCCCGTGAATTGTGATTCTCTGTGGAGTGGGTGATTTTTCTTTGATAATGTTTTTTTCAATGGTCTCGACTTGTGTAGAACTAGGGCAATGTTGTATTGTAAATGTTGAATTTGGTCTCTTTCTGGTGAGTATTTTTGATATATTCGTCTTTTTTCTATTGTTTGAATTATCACTTCTCCGTCCTTCGTGATCTAATATATGCTGCAAGTTGGAAGTGCAGTATAGTCCTGTTTGTTTTGTTACTATAAGTTCCTCACTATTTGACGGCCGCAATTCATGTTCAAATGATGTGTTCTCCTCATCAATGCTGCTGGTTGAGTCTCTACAGCTCTTGTTGCTTTTCAACCGGTTTATAATATTTTGAGAAGACCTTTTCTCAATATCTTTTATGTTCATAAAAATAAAGCAACAGGTTCATACAAAAGCAATATCAAATATCAAATGTCTGTCACTGCTGTTGTAAATGAACTCTTCGAAACAAACGAATCTGACCAAAGAAAGAGGAGAACTGAACGAAAGACGCAGATAACCAAGTGAATAGATTTATTAAACATTAATCCTTCAATACGTCATGACATGTTTGCAAACTTCAAAAAATGGACGAATCTCAATGAACAAATTTTTTACATTGTAGACAATGATTTGTTGCTCGAACTTTTAATTGTTTGTTTCTAGGCCTTTTCTTACACATATTACGATATGTGATGTTTTATTAAAAAGTTATTTTGTACGAAGCGGTAGGTGTCGCTCACATCCTGCTCTATCCGTTTTATTCGTATTCTGTGCTGTACAAGCTTCTAGGAGAGTGAACACACGAGAAAAAATGGGTTGTAATGGTCATGAGTATTTTTAAATCAACATGAACCTACGTATCGGCAGGTCTGAATGGCCTGGAAAAAAAGATGTAGAATTTAGATGTCTTCTGGATAAAAAAACTATCTTTGCTTCGTCAGAAACTCTTTCCAGTTACTCAACAGTATTGGATGTGATGTTTAATGGTAAATTCATGGAAGCGCAAAACACGAAACAAATAATAGAAGAGGATGACTTTAGGTATAACATTATTTTATGCATGTTAAACTACATGTATAACAACATTCTTGATGTGGATTTGATACATTTTGTTGACGTCCTCAAAATTGCTAAAAAGTACGACGTCGAAAAACTGATAGAGGAATGCCATCATCTACTACCGGAACTAGTGCGCGATAAGGGGGCCACATCCGAGGTTTATACGATTCTAATTCAAAACTCAGAGTCCGAGGTTGCGGACATAATTTTAAATGCTGCCTCACATCAATTGCTGTATTATTTGCTAACACCGGACTTTGAAAAAATATCATTTTGTTTTATATTTGATCTTGTTAAATGTTATCTTGAATCATTCATGGATGAAAATCCACTTGGCTGTGAACAGTACTCTTTTAGGGATCCCAGTGTACTAGAAGATGTAGTGGCCGTCTATGAGTTGTTATGTGAGTGGGTGGATTCGGTTGAACTTGAATGCGCACTAGGTGACCGATTGTTCACATTGTTTGAACCGTTACTTCCGGACCTCCTAATGTATCATATATCTTGTAGCGAATGCGACGATCAGAGCATCTACTTTGTAGGGGCCACAAGTCTGTATCACCACCTGAAATGCAAGTTTTCTTTTCAAGACATCAATCAAACTTTGAAGGATCTAATAGGTCATCAGCATTTGTACCAGTATGGGGCTTTATTCGTTAAAAGATCCTACAAATAAAATAAAATCTTTGTTGAATCTTAACAGGTCTAGGCAGTGCCTGCTTTCTACATAACAACTGTCCGATGTAATCTTAGATTTTCAACTGCCTCTTTGGTTCCTATTATGGTATCAATAAAAAAGTTTTGTTCACCAAAGAGGGAATCAATATTTATATCTGGAATCGCCAACCGATGTCTAATCAATCCGCTACAGAACGTTGGGCAAAAACAAATAGAAATTTATTGGGTAGAATAAAGTTTAAAATAAAACACCTTCACACCGACCTACCTGTTGAATACATGAGCACCAAGACAAGCAGTCTAAAGAACATTCTAGCGAAAAGGAGGAAGATCAATGGAATGACTTTAGAAGTGCCTACAAAGCTTGACGCCATCCAAAGCCCTGGTTCAACCGGAACGCCTGCCTCCCCTTCAGACCCCGACGTTAAATACTCTTCCCCTGCCATCGTCGTAGCCAGTGCAAGCCCCACACCAAATAATGTTGTGCTTACTGTAAACAACAACGACGGATGCGACCTTACTCTAAGGTTCGCACTCAACAACGCAGAGCTCCACGGTCTAATAAGCACTTATGCACAAAAGGAGTTCAAGTACGAGTATGTCCTGGTCTACGACAACATATTGAGATTTAAGAGGGCACGCTTAGAGTCAGTCGATGTACGAGCAAACATTGCCAAGTACATTTACGAGACTTTTTTGAGTGTTACAGGATCCCTCAAACAAGAAACAAGCCATAACATTAAACTACGTATAGATAAAGGAGATGTTGGTGAAGACCTCTTTGACGTGCTTGAAATTGACTTGGAATCTAAATTAAGAGAAACTTTTGAGAATTTTAAGAGAACAAAGGAATGTGAACAATTCGTAAGATGTAACGGCTCCCCCCTAAGAAAATCACCCCTGGTAGCAAGGAAACCTCCTGTCGGCAAACTCAACCTATCAAGGTCGATAAGTAATCTCAGCGTTGACACACCCACGAAGCGTGAAATGTCCCCAACTGTTGGTTTGAGCGAGCGGTATGTAGGTTCACCAACCATACGAACGGACTCACTTCATTTGGGAGTCAAGTCACCGAAGACAATTACTTCACCAACCGTCGGTGACACACCAAGATTTGTTTGCTCTCCTGTGGTTCGCAGTCCAGAAGGAGTATTTGATTTCAAGAATAACTCCAATGGAAACAGCAAGCCCTCGACACCAAATGAGTCGTCGCCCAAAACATTCTTCATTTCACTATTGTCTCAGCTGAAGAAGCGCAGATCGTAAGTGTTTGTACCATTACATTTAAGAGTATCATTCCATCATGTACACTCATCATTTATATTAAAAAAATTTACATGTATTCATCTGTTCTGTTGATTTCTTCCACACGTCTTTACAACACGACATTAATTGGTCAATCCTTCGCGTCAAGTGTCACCTGTTAACGTTAAAAAGTCTTGAAGAACTCCAAGACTGGAAATTGAAGAACAGGTAGTGTGTGTATGTCGGATTCAACTAAACCAAAAACACCAGTTGGGAAAACATACTCTATCAATACCTTCGAGAAGTTGTCCAACGAAACCGCAATGGTATGCACAAGATAACACATCATTTATAACATCCACAGCAAAATATTGTTAGTGTAGGTCACGAACACATCCAAGCTCTTCATGGTTATAAATCATCAATCAGTGGTTTGGTTCAAGTGAAGGGCGAGTCAGAGAACAAGAAGGAGCTTTATAAAGAGAACTTGGAGAAGTTGGCCCCTAACATTCAAAAGGTATCACTAATGGTCACAAGACAATAATAATATAATAGATGAGAGAACTAGCACACTTTTATGAGCTAATGTTGACTACCGTTGTCGGTTATGTTGAAAACCTTCTCAATCAATCAGAAGTTCCTAATCAAGACCAAGTAACATGTATGATCGAAGTATTAGACACTGTCATCATTCTTGATGCCCTCAAGACTTGGCAAATGGGTTTAAACAATGACTTCAGCATGGTATGTTAGACCTTTACTCTAATTAACATGGAAACAGTATAGAAGAGCCATCCAGCATGTAAAAAAGGACTACAACATGAGTGAAGATGAAGCTTTACGCTTCTTCTTGATTACTGCTAACAACATCAGCAAAGGGTTGAAGAACGCCCTACAGCAGAAGGTTAATGGTTATGAGAAGGTACTTGTGTACGTTATAAAATGCTGTGCCGACAGGTTCGAAACAAAACAAGACCATCAATATTTGAGAGTAGCTGTGTTTTGCGTTAGCATGATTGACTCCATCTTGTCTGATCCCGAAAAAGTTGGTGCCATAAAAAAACAAATCAAACTCAACAAGACACAAAAGTTATTCTTGGACCACCCCAGAATTACATTGTACAAGGAGCTTCCAATGAACGTAGCGAACATTTTAAAGAACTGTCCCAACTTTACAGAGAGCGCTGAAAATGACAAAGGAGGAGGATGCCCACTATTATAAAAATTTTCATTCATAACAATACTTTTATACTTTCATTAATCATTTACAAATCATTTTCATCTTGCTGCCCACTCCCGATAGATTTTATTTGCTTGTCCGATCTTGCAAACTTATGAAAGTTTGAGGCATAATCGTTGTGTACAAAGAATGAGAAATGTTCTGACACATCTTGTGAGTAGGTCCTTGGATATTCGTTCTTTAATTGTCCTGTACCCATCGCTTTACCACCAAAAGTCGCACTTGAAAGAACATAGTTTAACGCAGCGTCGTTGGAGGAGTAGTAATGATAGGTCTTATCTTTGGCCAACCCTTTTTGTAATTTTTGTTTTGCATCTTCCTCTATTACGGCAGAAGCACACAAGTGTACTTCATCAGGTTTCAGATCATCGTCAAGTAGACTAATGCCTTCTATAACGTGCATACACCCTAAACTATGAGCGACGACACGAATATAATCATATTCCTTCCTCAGCTCTAGAATGGCACTTTTGAACCCACCAGCACATATCTCTGCATTTTTTTTGGCATTATTATATTCATAATAAGTCATGGCAACAGTAAGAACAGCATCTTGGATGATCCCAGCAGCAAACATTTGTGGACTTAACAGGCGAAGAGGATTTTTAAGTTTATAAAGAGAACGCAAAAGATTACCAACAGCAAATGAAATTGTTGCAATTGGAACAGGAAAAAAAGCCAAAACATTTTCTGGATCTTGAGTTCTGAACCGCTGTGGAAGACTACCACTGGGCCATGTCCATGCATAACATTGCTCTGCCCACAAATGAGTTGGTTTCTCGACAAGAATGTTGTGGGAAGCTTTCCAATGTCTGAAGGCTTCGGAACCCTTGTCACTCCGAAAAAGTTCTTCATCCGCGGTTGTCAATCTCGGTTCTGGTGCAGCTGGTTCTGGTCGCGATCTTACCTTTTGTAATAGCGACGTCATCGCCTTTCCAGCGTGAGATGTTTCTGCACCAAGAAATCCCTTAACGTAAATTGTACATTCTTTGCTTTTAATTCCATCTTTTTTCTGTTGTGTGTGCATTTTCAATAGCGTGTGCAAAGGTGCATTTTCCTGTTCAGGTACGAACTCAACTTCTTTTATCTTATCTACAGCATTCTTTACATATCCACCAATTAGGTTTTGAAGCTCAGGAATTTGTTCCCACGAAGGAGGTTTAAATTTAATAAATCGTTTGGTTACTATGTTAGGGAATGTACTCGATGCTACTATCCGAAAATAAGTCATTGTCCTTGTTAAAGTTTCTATCTGTGGTGGCTATTTTTGGTGTGGTGTAAACCTTCCTCTTCCTTGAATCAAGTTGTTACAATCACCCTTGCAACTGCGATCCACATCTGGACTCATTTAAATAACACTTTAATACAAGAACTTTACTAAAGGTTGTTCTAGTATTCAACTAACTACAGCGCTTCCTAATTCTTCTTTTGTTGTTGAACTATAAGCGATTTTTAGACAACCAATGCCTGTGTTGGAATAATTTTGTAACAAAAGATCAACGAACATGTCAGAAGCTCCAAGAGAAGCTCCAATACCCTCGAACAATATCACACCAGTGGACACAGCAACTGAAATCGTTAATATGGAGGAGTTTAATGAGAATATTGACGACCAGTTTAAAGACCCGAATGCGCCACAAGAAGGAGTATCAGAGAGGCAGAAGTGGGGGTCAAGAATATCGTTTTTATTCGCATCAATAGGAGCGGCGATTGGTTTTGGAAACTTTTTTCGATTCCCATACCTCGTATTCAGTTCTGGTGGAGGTGCATTTTTAATGTAAGACGACAAATAATTTGTACAACAATTAATAATACCAGACCTTACACATTTGCCCTGATTTTTATTGGAGTTCCCCTCCTTTTGATGGAAACTGCCATTGGTCAATTTACAAGAAGAGCCTCATTTAAGGGCATGAGAATATTACACCGTCGATCTGGAGGAATAGGATTATCTGCATCTGCATTTGGAGGATTTGCAGTTAGTTCATACTATTGGTAAGTTAATCATAATGAATCAATAAAAATCACACGCATAGCGTCATGTTATCGTGGGTATGTGTTTATTTTATACATTGTTTCCGATACGACCTTCCGTGGGCTGGTCGTGCTGATGAATTTTTTCGTCAAGAAGTTTTACAAATTTCAGAAAATATAAATAAAGTAACAGGTGTGAGTTGGCCAGTATTTGGTGGTCTCTTGTTTGTTTGGGTCATTGTATATGTATGTGTATGGAGAGGTGTCAAGTCCACTGGTCTTGTCGCTTATGTAACTGTTCCTCTTCCCTTCATCTTGTTGTTTATACTTTTGGGAAGGGCTTTGTTCTTGGAGGGTGCTGTTCAAGGAATCGTTTATTATTTGTATCCAGATTTTTCATTGTTACTTGACGCACGCATATGGTTGGCGGCTGCTGGTCAAATTTTCTTCTCTTTGGGCATTGGATCTGGGACTATGACTGCCTTTGGTAGTTTTAATGACGAAAATCAAGATGTGGTCTCTGACAATTTAATTATTTGTATCGCAGAAACATCTTTCAGTTTATTTGCTGGTTTTGCAGTCTTCTCCATTCTTGGTTACATGGCTCATGAAAGAGGCGTCACCGTACCAGAAGTCACCGCTTCTGGTATTGGACTCGCTTTTGTTGTGTTTCCAGATGCAGTGAGTTTGATGCCTATACCGCATGTATTTGCAGTCTTACTTTTTGTGACAATGTTTACTCTTGGAATAGACAGTGCTGTTGGGTTGACAGAGTCAGTCAATGGTGTAATTCACGATCAATTCCATAAAGTACCATTAAGCGTAATATCTTTGATAGTGTGTATTGCTGGATTTGTAGCTGGTATTCCATTCACACTGACAAATGGCTTTTATTTGATGGACATAGTCGATCACTTTGTGAGTGATTATTGTTTAATTTTTGTTGGAATATGTGAGTGTATTGTTGTTGGATACTTGATAGCTACCACGCCGCTCTTACAAAAAATAAAAGAAACCCAAGCACTCATCAGAGAACACGGAATGTCAAAGTTGTACTCCTTTTTATTATACGCTAACGTTCTACTTTTCCACTCCGCAGATGAATTTAGACAAAAAATGTCAGCAGTAAGTAAGAGAGGACCTACAAGAATATGGTCCCTGCTTATTAAATTCCTCATACCTCTCTTATTAGGTGGTATATGGCTAAGTCAAATCATCAAAGAAATGATCCACCCATACTCCTCCTTACCAGATGGTAGTTTCGACAGAGTTAGTCTAGCCGTTGGATGTATCATAGTGATATCTTGTATATCAGTAGTTGTCATATTCATATTCATACCAGGCAAAGGAAGTAAGAAAGCTCAAGAGCCCGAACAAGTAGTAATAGAAGAGATTGCCAACGCATTTGATGCCAATTAAAAAGTAACAATAAACAAACAAACAAACAAAACAACAATACATACAACAAGACACACACTTTATATCATCTTTACAAAAACTTTTTCGTCTTGATCAAATCTAAATTTGAATTGCCTCAACAAGGATTCGTTCTTTACAAAGTCATCCAAATTATAAATATCATAGTTCCGCGCCTTATTCCTCAACATTTCAATCGTAATCTTCACGTCCTCATCCTCATCCTCACCATCATCAGTCATCGCATTCACCTTATCGCTCAAACACTCCTTCAACAAGTGCATCAAGAACTGATGATCATGATTGTCGCTCTTAAGATACTTTACAAACTTTTGTCGAAGTGATCTAGTGACTGAATACTTTTGAGTGGCTATAAAACTCTCCAACATGACTTGGATGGCAGTATTGGTGTCTTCGTCAGTGACATGATCACGCAAATGCATGCGTGCACTGGCCTCTGCCATCCTAAACATACTTTCCAAGTGACGAACGCTAATGGGCAATCCACCGCCCATAATACTCTCGTTTCTAAGCTCAGTATAAAACTTTGTAATTCGATCTCCATCAATGTTATGCAAATGTGGATTAAAGTTATTCTTTGCATACAAAATGTACTTTTTAAAGACATCTTGCGGAATGGATTCAATTTTCTTCTCATCATGATTGTTATCACCATCGTCTCCTTCTTGTTCATCATCTACTTGTTGATGAGCAGAGTGTTTGTGATGAGGATGACTCTTCGCGTGAGAATCGACTACAAAGCGAGCTAATTTCTCGTCGATTATCGGATCTACATTATCTCTCACCACACACAAGATATCGAATCTTGATAAAATGGGTTCGCTCAAATCTACATTTTGTTGAAATGTCCTACTGCTGTTATATCTTCCTTGTACAGGATTACTCGCAGCTACGATACTACAACGAGCAGTTAATGTCGTGACGATGCCCGCTTTGGAAATACTAATGGTTTGTTGTTCCATAGCTTCGTGTATACTGGTTCGATCCTGATCGCTCATTTTATCAAATTCATCAATTAAGCAAGTACCGTTATCAGCCAACACCAATGCACCTCCTTCCAAGGTCCATTCGCCAGTGAGTGGATCCTTTCTAACCGCTGCAGTCAATCCAACAGCGGTACTTCCCTTTCCAGTGGTATACACTGCTCTAGCAGCTGTTTTTTCGACATATTTTAAAAATTGAGATTTGGCCGTACCAGGGTCACCAACCATGAGTACGTTAATATCGCCTCTGATTTTATGTTTGCCAGATACTTCCTTACGTAAGCCTCCAAAGAGAGCCAATGCGATTCCCAATTTGATATCCTCGTGTCCATAGATACTCGGGGCCATGCTCGATATGATTTTGGATCTCAAGTGAGGACTTTTTGCAATGTGATGGAAAATCTTTTTATCTGATTCGTTAATGATCGTTCCAATCTTGTCGTGTTTTTTTAAAATGTGATTGGCTTCGATGATGGTGCTGAACACTGGGAATCCTTGTTTGATGTTTAGGAATGCGTCGTAAGAGTGTTTGTAAACGCCGGTGACGTCGATTTCCTCTCCTGGTCTACATCCATCGATGAGGTCGTGTAAAAGTATCACGTCTTTGCTTCGTGGTATTCTACCTGCACTCACGCTGCCTGGTGATTCTTGTAATGATATTTTTTGATAGTTTCTATAAACGGTTTGGTTTTGGTTGACTTGAAATGGACCCTTGGTGAGACAATTTGGACAATTTGTTGGTTTTGGTAATTTGTTCATGTCACGGACAATTACGGGTCCGATGCACGTGGAGCATTTTGGACAATCGAATGTGACTAATTTTAATTGGGGATAGACTGCCGTTCTTCGGGTGACGACGCCGCTCACGCGAATGAGTTGACCGAGATGGGTGTGTCGAAGATCACGTAAGCTGTCGGTGGTTGGTAATCCTGATATGCGAACGAATATTTCCTTGTGAATGCGTTCGTAGTATGGATAATGTTGTCTTGTTACTTTCATGGCGACTTGGTCGAATATGCGAATGACTTCGTCTGGTAGATCGTTCAGGAGACCGGATAGGATGACATCTTCGCGTACAATGTCTGCGTAATCAACTTCTAACGTGCACATGTTTTGTTCGGTCATTTGGTTGATGCGAGAAATGTATTTTTGATTTTCTGCTTGGGACAGGAATGAGACCATGCGTTGTGTGACGAAACGTTGTGTCTTTGCTAGTGCGAACCATTCCTTCTTGTCTCCTTTGATTGTTGATAGGAATTCGTCATCATCTTGATACACATCTTCATCTTCTTCATCATCGTCATCGTCGTCGTCATCATCGTTTGCCCCGATCATGTGCATCACGGTTACATCATCATCACCATTGGCCACTTCTACATAATCATCTTCGTCGTTAAGGGGGTTTGTATTCATGTACACCTCTGGGTCATCTTCATCATCGTCCCCTTCGTCTCTTCTGCGCATGAGCTCCTGTGCCTTCATGTGCTCCTCAAGTGTTAAATTTTGACCGTCATCGTCCTCATCAAAATCATATCCTTCATCTTCGTTTTCCCCATAATCACTAAGGTTTTTAATAAAGGATTGGGTTTGTATAACCTACTTTTCCATCACATCTCCGTCGTACAAGTCTTCTGAAGTTCGGAGTTCTTCTATTTCCTCACTTGTCAAGTTTTTAAAATCATCTTCTATGTCATGAGAGTTGTTTAGATCACCTCCTGCATCAGACATTGTATTGGGGAACACCAAATATTCCACGAAATAAAAGAATGTTTGTGCGCCTTTTGAAATCAACCAAATAATCAATCACAACAAACGTACAAAACTTTGAGGGATATTGTTTATGTAGGGGAATTTGAAATCTCTTATTGGAGACTAGTATACCGGCTAAGAAAGTTACTCATGTTTAGACGTTTTGACAAGCACGTGAGGAAACGTTCCGTTGTGACGGATGTGTGTACTCTTATCAAATATCTCGAGATTAGTATTTGAGAAGGATCTTGCATACGAATAGATAATTACGTTTGAAATTTTAAATGAAAAGATTGAAGCACCACAAAACAAACTTGTACTGAAGAACCATACTTTATGCCATCATGAAAAAAAACATCGCATAGTTAGAAATTAATCTGCATAATGTAATCTGATTTGTACTTCCGTAATTTGATCTAAACGTACATCAATGACCCAGCCATTACAAGATCCGGATAAGTTTACAAGAAATCTAAAAAAATAATCGGTGTCCATTTTTATATGTAAAAGATTATTTATAAAATGTCAAATGTATAAAAAGACGGATATTCTGTTTAATCTAACAATTCAAAAAAAACACAACACCAACACATGAACAAAAGGGTTCTCTCAATCATCGTGCTTGTAGCTCTATGGATGTGCGTAACTGCACACCAATGTGGATCCAACCTCTCAGGAGACAACAACGCTTCTCCTGCCAGAAGATTAAGGACATCCTCAAGTTGCCTTCCAGACGCCAACCTCTCTGGCGACAACAACGCTTCCCCAGCAAGAGGAGCACGCACTGTCGTATGCAGTGGTAAAGGTGGCTGCGTTAATAAAGTTTGTGTCTGTAATCCAGGGTTCGAAGGTGAAAATTGTGAGTTTGACTGCACTACAACCACTTCTGCACCAACTACTAGAGCACCAACCACTACTTCACCACCAGTCAACTTGACTCCAAGACCAACAACAAGTGCACCAACTACTTCTGCACCATCAACCACTTGTCCACCATGCCCATGTGGAACCGTTGATGCCAACTTGTCAGGTGATAACAACGCTTCTCCAGCAAGAAGACAACGCACACACTGCCCTGTTTGCAAGGAGTGCCCAACTACTGCCTCACCAACTACTACAACCGCTGCACCAACCACTGCTGCACCAACTACTACAACTGCACCACCAGTCAACTTGACACCAAGACCAACAACAAGTGCACCAACAGCCACCTGCCCACCATGCCCATGCGGTGAGACTAATCTATCCGGTGACAACAACGCTTCTCCAGCAAGGGGACTACACTCTGTCTGCCCAGTCTGCAAGGAGTGCCCAACTACAACGGTAGCACCAACCACCACTACTGTTGCCCCCACTACTACAACCGCTGCACCAACCACTGTTGCCCCCACTTCTACAACTGCACCACCTGTCAACTTGACCCCAAGACCAACAACAAGTGCACCAACACCCTCATCGCCACAAACTTCTGAACCACCCAAGCCATCTCTTCCAGTCTGCAATGCTAACTTATCTGGCGACAACAACGCATCACCAGCAAGAAGAGTCAAATCAAACACATGTAACGCCAACTTATCTGGAGATAACAACGCTTCGCCAGCAAGAAGATTCAGAAATGTATTCGCTCATGAATGCAACGGAAATGGTTACTGCAACGGAGGCTCTTGTGTATGTAAACCAGGATTCCAAGGTGCTGACTGTGAGGAAGAATGTGTACAAGTCAACCCTTGCTGGACATGCCCAAGTGGACAAGTTCACTGGTATGAAACTAGTCTACAAAAAGCACCTGAGAATGATAGATGTGCATGTGTTCCTGCACCTACCTCTGTACCAACTACAAAGGCACCAACTGTAAATTTGACACCCAGACCATCAACTTCTGCACCAACCACTAGAGCACCAACTCAAAATGAGTCTGGAGATGATTTGTCAAGAGAGAACAACTCTGCTGCACAAAGAACATTTGCTATTGGTGTTATCTCTGCTATTTTTGTAGCTTTAATGTTGTAAATAACTAACTAAACAATAAATATCTTATTTATTATCACATGATGAGGTATCAGTCTTCACTTCAAACGATTCTTTTAAAGAGTTTAATTTACATGAAATTGTTTGAATTTCCGTTCTATGAGCCAGACTCTTGATAGCACAGATTTACAGTATTCAACATCGGTGAACATTGTATCCTGCTGTAAAGTAACTGAATTATATCTCTGAACAATGGCCTTGGAAAAGGACGTCGTGAGTTTCGTCATTCTTATTTTTTCATCTAGGAATTGATACAAACAAAAGTGAATTGAGTTTATCTACTATGTGCGAGCCTAAAGAGTTGGGGTAAAATTAGTGAAAGGTTGTTTGTTTGGACTGAGATTACAAAAACTGTCTAAGTCATTGAACATAATTAGTGAAAAAGTTAAAAACACCAAGCAGAAAGTAAATAGCACAAGTGAGAAACAATGACAACGACATCTGATTTGTTTAAATACCTGAGGATTCAGCTCGATAACTTTATTCGACAGCTCGAGATTACAGTACAAAACACTGTTGAAGAGGAGAAGCAAAGAGTAGAGCAGGAGATGAGTGAGAAGATGAAAGAGTTTGATGAGAAACGAAAGAAGCTAGACGAATTGGAAAAGAAGTACAACAACACAATTGTCGGCAATCGAGTTAAACTCGATATCGGAGGAACGCTTTTCTCCACAACAATATCAACTCTCACTTCACAGAAGAATTCTTTCTTTTCTGCTATGTTTAGTAAGGAATTTGAGTAAAGCCAGAGGCGGATGGTAGTTACTTCATAGACAGGGAAGCTAATGACTTTTCGTTGATACTATCCAGATTACGCGGAGAAGAGGTCCTCTGAAGGTGAAATCATTGAGTAATGAACGTAGAGAGCAACTATTTAAGGACATCAATTATTATTGTTTACAGGACGCATTTTCTGATTATAAGAGTCCTACTTGGGGTCAATGTGTCGCAACGTTGAATGGTGATGATAAAATTGGTTCAATCATAGAACTCGACAATGATGAAATAGCTAGTTGTTGTTTTACTAATTCACCCGAAGATAGCACCATTAAAATTTTTAGTATAAGGGAGGGTAAATGTATTGCAACATTGATTGATCACACTTTTATGATTACTTTTATAATTTGTTCACTTACAAAATTTGACAATAGAAGATTTGCTAGTGGTACTGGCAGGACTATCAAGATTTGGGATACTACGAATAGAACATGTGTTGCAACGTTGATTGGTCACAATGGAAATGTTTTGTCACTCGCCACATTGGACGATGGCAGATTAGTTAGTGGTAGTAGAGACAAGACTATCAAGATTTGGGATGTGACAAGCTATCAATGCGTTGCAACATTGACGGGTCATACTAGTTGGGTTAAATCTCTCACAGTACTCAACGATGGCAGATTAGTTAGTGGTAGTAGAGACAAGACTATCAAGATTTGGGATGCGACAAGCTATCAATGTGTTGCAACATTGACGGGTCATACTAGTTGGGTTAAATCGCTCATAACGCTCGATGATGGCAGATTAGTTAGTGGTAGTTGGGACAACACAATCAAAATCTGGCATTTTAGTGTTCAGAAGAATGATTGGTAGCATAAAACAATGTGATAAGGATGTAAAACAAACCCTTTCAGTACGTGTTTCCTTTGTGTATGCTTTTTAAACTGATAATAATCCATGATTCCAAACATTCTCTCCGTTTTGATTTATTCCGTCCGAGAATTATTCTCCAAACGCATCCAGTAGGTGTTTGATTTTATCGTCAAACCGGTTTCTTAGTAAATCCGATCAAATCGTGTTCCATATTGACTGTTCATTATCGCTCAGATATCTTAATTATATTGACGGCCTGGGGTGAAAAAAGTTCGCCCAACTTGAAAGCTTGTCCAAGAGCAATTCTACACTTTCTATCTTGTCGTTTGTTACACAATACAATAACCTGTCTGATGACTTGATGCTCTATTAAAGTTAATTTTGCCTCTGCGGTTGTCAACATGTCAAGAAGTTCTTTTTTTTCTGCTATTAACTCTTCGTTTCTCTGCTTTTTTGGACTTACTGTCTGTTCTTATTGCAACTCCACTTTATTTTGTAACACTCAACTGCTGGTTTATTATGTCGGTGTCTTCTGTGATAGAGCAGCCCTTGGACCTGATTAGAGCAAGCTTGGATGAGCGTGTGCTTATAAAGATGAAAGCAGATCGCGAATTAAGAGGAACATTACACGTAAAGCATTTGCAAAACATTGCTAATTCTTTATCAGGCTTATGACCAACATTTAAACATGGTTCTTGGCAACGTAGAAGAGACTATTAATGAAATTGTTGTAAATGACAATACAAATGAACAAACAGTCAAGGTACGTATAACCTGAATTCCACCACTTAAAACTTACATCAAGACAACGAAAAGAAAGATCGGCATGTTATTTTTAAGAGGAGATGGAGTAATTTTAGTTTCACCCCCATTAAGAACAAAATAAATGTACAAAAAACTTTTTTAATTCTTGAATACTTCTGCGTACTCGGTAATCATTGTCTCAATCACTCTCACCACCAACCCATTATCTCTCAGTGCCATCATTGGGGTGTCATTCCTGCTCCTCAATATATTAGGCCCAAACACAATCGCCAAGTTGCGACTGGTCATCATATTCACATCACTCTTCTTTTGTGCATAATGTAATAAATGGAACAACTTCTTAGTAATCAAATAATTAAATTTAGGTAACTTGTTCAACAACGTAATCAATCCATCCACATACATGTGGTTCGAAATGGAAAAATCTCCATGTTCTTCATTGTCTTCATTGTCCTTTTTAAAAGTATCGAATTCGCTGAATACGTTGACGAATGGATCATATAGTTCATATCTCAACAATGGCTCTGGCATCTGTCACATGTTAGAAAAAATATTAAAAATCAATTCTTACCTCTCTAAAGAACAATTTGGTCAGACTGGCCACCGTGTGAACATCAGAGTGTTCCAAGTCAACATTGTCTCCATTATTGTAAAGTAATTTTAATTTTTGAACCTCAGCGACGGCTCCACTGATTCTGAAAAGTCCTTGAGTGGTAATGTGCTTTGTAATGTTTTCGAAACAATCCTTGAGGACGATGGGAATTTCTTGACCTTCATGATCGGGTCTCTTCATGATGGTGGTCAGGTCATTCTGGAAGACTGGAATTAAATTGTTGTGTTCTGAGCTGGATCCTAAAACGTAATCGTATCCCAAAACGTTTGGTGCCAAAGGAATGTTTTCTTTTTCGATGACTCCATCTTTGAAAATGTCATTGACTCTATCTGCCATGACCAACTTCTTCCAAAACTTTTCACTCACAAAGGGTCGGAAGCACTAAAAATGTTAAAGAATTGGATGGAAGTGACTTACTTTGATGAGAAGTTTGAACATGAATGAGGGATGGATCATGTAGAACCGTTTTAGATTCTTTTTATA
>JAOPGA020000165.1:0-23239 GCA_026419775.2 Acrasis kona
TCTGTTTACTACTCTGATGCGATGATTATAACTATCAGAAATGTAAACAAGGTTGTTAATGTTGTCGAATGCTATTCCATATGGATATTTAAGTTGAGCATAGGTAGCTATGATGTTGTCTCCGTTGTATCCGTTCACTCCTGTTCCTGCAAAAGTAGAAATAATGTTGTTTGTTCTGTTTACTACTCTGATGCGATGATTATAACTATCAGAAATGTAAACAAGGTTGTTAATGTTGTCGATTGCTATTCCAAAAGGATTAAAAAGTTGAGCACTGGTAGCTGTGATATTGTCTCCGTTGTATCCACCGGTTGCTGTTCCTGCTACAGAATTAATGAGACCAGTGGTACAATCGAGCACCTGTACGCGATGTATATTTGTGAAATACAACAACGATTTCGACGAATCATAGGCGACCGCGAAACTTGAAACTTGAGATGCTATCCCCATAACATTCTCCCCAGAATAGCTCACAAATCCATTTCCCGCAAAGGTATTGATGATGGCAGCTTGGGTTTCAACGCTCAAACAATATAATAGCAGCAGTATGAGCCCGACAAGATTCCTCATGTCTCAGAAAAAAACGTTTTATTGTAAATACAAATATCCAATTTTCCGAGTGGAATATATAGACGTTGGCTCTTTTAAAAGGGAATTTGACTAATCAAGGTTCAAATTTAAATTCAGTTGTGAAATCTTCGGTACGGACAATGAAAAGGTCACCTTGGTTAGGGCTCCTAGAGTCCCCCTATAATCACTCTAAATTCATGTTTATAAATAATTTAAGAACGACATCAGAGATTGAATTCTCTATATTTTTTTAATATTATTTATTTTTAGTTTTATAAGGGCATCTCTGTTAAAAAATTCATAATCTCGCTATATGTCATAATGGTAGCATCATTATATGAAAATGACTTTTTTTAGAAAACAGGGATAAGCCTGAAAGTTTATTGGTAGTTTTACAACCCCCGTCAATGGTTATTGATGAGTTACCTGCCAATTTATCTTAACGAAAGCCACATCCTTATGGCAACAAGTTTGAAACAATGGCTGACGAAGATTCATACTTTCAAAGAATCCGTCTCCATCGTCGTACAGTTAACGACCTTCCTAAAACACCGTTATTAAATAATAAGAGGGAGAAACTTAACCGAGAGGAACTGCAGTTAGTAGACCCACATACTGTTGTTGAAATAGTTCTGGAACTGTGCTCTGGCCTTGAGAAGGATCAGCATGTGGTTGTTGGTGATAAGTGGTTTGGCAATCTTAGTGTGTCAACTGAGCTCAAATGTGTTGGGTGGATTCTGTGCTAAAATGCATGAACAACAGGCCAACAGATCTGTGGAATAGTATCCATGACCTTCAACCAAACCAATATGGTGTAAAATGCGGCCAAGCTCTGAATGAGTTTACCCAAAACATTTACTGCTTTTCAAAGCTGAAGGAGGTGGACGACGATTCTGAGGGTGATGTTGGAAAACATGAAAACATCCTATCAACTGTCAAGTTTGATGAGTACGTCAAAACAAAAATTTATACCGTCAACAAAGATAAGGAGAGAGTAGAAAAGGATGTTGTATTGCACGGAGCTTTTGACTTCTATAATGAAGTATCAGGATACGTTGACGAAGCCAACCGTGCTATTATGTCAGCATACTTCCACCACCGCATCTACCACTATCAGACGAGCATTGCAATTTTCCTGTTGTGCATGATAGCACATAATGCAAGAGTACTGTACAACAAGATAACAAACCAGAGCATTAGTCAGGTGGATTTTTTGAAGTTGCTTTCAAATGAATTATGTCCATCAGAGCAGAATGCAGAGAGACACTCATACAAAAAGCTTGCACATGGTCAAGGAAACTGTGTTGTATGCTACTGGAGGCAGGTCAAGGATAATGTGCCAAGAAGAAACATTATACGTGCAAAAAGTGTATTAGGCTGTGAGAAATGTGGGAAGTGCATGTGCCGTAAGTGTTTTGATTCATTCGATCGATCACTGCTTGTATGCTGAGACAATAAATAGATTATTGTAACCATAACCTTTTTTGAATAGATAGAAGAGGAAGGTGTGAGAATAACTTCTTCAGAATAAATTCTGTAACTTCTACAGAATTTATTTTTATCTTCCCGCCATCGATTTTTTTGGATCCTTCTCACATGAAAATCCAGAACTGATCTAAATTTTACAATCAATTTTAACACAACCGAACTTCAAAATGGAAGCAACAAAGCAGATGTATCAAGCCCACAAGGTTGGTGATGGAACAATTGATGATTTCATCTTTTTTGAAAAACAATGCAAGATTTACACACTTGAGGAAACGTCCTCTTCAAAGTTTAATCAAGTCAACGCTTTTGCGTTCATCGTTGATAAAGGTAAATACATCCCTGTTGAAGCTATTAGAAAGTACTTTAAAAGGCCAGAGGGACGCCGAAGCATTGGTCAAGGACAAATCAAATGTCATTATCAGCTTGGAGAAGGAAATAGAAGAGCAAAAGAAGAAGATAATAAACCAAAGAAGCGAAATCTTAAGACTAGTGGGGAAAGCATCTTCGCTTGAATCTGAGAGGAGTCAACTGACGAAGAAGTCAAGCGAGATCAAGCAGCTTAAGCAAGAGATCCTTGCCACAAGGAACGCCAACAAAGAAATTGAGAAGACCAATCAAGACCTCCGCTCAAAGATAGAGCAAATGACGAAACAATCAGAGAAGGTCAATGAAGACTTTTCCAAGACCATCAAGAAGGAGGAAGAGCAAAACAAGATGCTATCGGAAAAATTGAAAAGCATCCAACAAAATTATCAAGCTTTGGAAGATTCGTACAATAAAGCCGTTGCCGAACTTGAGCAAGTCCATGCCGAATTAAGAGTTCATGACATGAATTCACAGACGGAGATGTTGGTCAAAGAAATAATCTCCGACTTGTACAAAGTCCCTGTTTATGAGACGCTCGCTGCACTCAGGGATGGGTTGCTGAACCTGGAAGCTAAAAGGGAAGAATTCCACAAACAAAGGGAGAGAGAAAGGGAAGAGTTCCACAAACAAAGGGAGAGAGAAAGGGAAGAATCCCATAAACAAAGGGAAACAGAAAGGGAGGAGTTCAACGAAACGCAAAAAAACGAAATAAGAACAACGTTCGATTTGATGTTGAAAAAACTCACCGAATAAATTTTCATAGCACTGTGCAATTTCAATGATGAACTTTGTTTGGTAACTGAAACGTCCAATAACGCTGTCACACATTTCCTGTGCTAAAACTACAATTACATTCACACATGTATTGTTTTGAAAACCATGTTCATGTAACTAACGTATCACGACGAATAGGAACTTTGCAAATCTGTTTTGATCGACACCAATCATAAAATCGATTTGGTCCATCTTGTTATCCCGTGATTTTGAAAGTAGTACTTTTTTCATCTATGTTGCATTGATTTTAAGCCCAAAACATAGCAAAAAAGTAGTGCATTTTGCTATGAAAAATAGCAATATTCAACCTTTTTTGAACGTGCAATTCCATTTCCACATACATTTTTCCAGACCTTTGTGTTTGATTCTAACAAAGTAAGAAAAGTAGGTATGTTTTTCGTAAAAAACAGGAAAAAAAGAAGTAAAGACAAGGTATTTTTGATGACAACACATWGTACAAAAATTAGATGTGTGTATAATAAAAAGTAGCAAATTAAATAGAATGATGYTTTATTAAAAGGCACAACTCTTGTTCAAGCTTGTTAGGCGTCGGTTCTAATTCCTTAAAGGATGGCATCCTGAATACTACTTGCTTCATACTCTACCTGCTTCAAGCCGATGATTGATTTTAATGTCCTGAAGTAGGTAGAGTATGTATTATATGTTGATTGTATCGTAGTTTGAGAATGGGTTGTATCACGTAGGTCAAGAATGCGGTTACTGCTCCGAATGAATGTCGGTTATGAAATGTGTAACTTTCCATTGGTTTTGTTCGATTTCGTCCTTGTCGGCTAGGAGGATTGATTGTTGTACTCTTGTGAAACCTAATTCGGATCTAAACCAGTTAGGGTGCTTTGGTATAAAATTACTTACTCCTCTATTCCCTGCACACTCTTGACAGATTAAATCGCCATTAGATCCGCCATTCCTTAATTGTGGCTACCATAATGTTTCAATGTTCCGATCGAGTCGTGTTGTTGCAGTTGGTTAGTGGAATTGTAAAACTATAAAAGAAAGAACGGTTAGGAGGAGAGGGTGATTGACAACAAGTGAAGCAAAGATGAGTTGTTAAAAAGATAAATGTAAAGTCGGGGCAACGACAACGAAAATGTCTCCTGTGATTTGAACATTGCGTGATGCGTAAGCGAAGTTGAAAGCACTTGCTCAGATACTGACTAAATTTGTTAAAAAAGGATACCAAAATGACATAGTTTTAAAGTTGGAGGGATTACATGGTCATGTCATTGTTTGGTCCAATCCAAAGGATGGCAATCACTTCATTACCCGAATTCACTGCAATACACAACTTAATGATTGCATTATATGAAATGTTTTCAAGCGTTTGTGGATCTTCTCTTTCTCTATTAATAAAAAAGCTGACCACTGCAGTGAGTTCTTTCGTAACAGTGTTGGTAAAGAACCGCTGGATCTCAACAAATTGTTTTCCTCTTGAAGTATTGGCAAGAATGGTGTGGCTATTGTATTTCTTCTTGAAATCGTGCACAGCAGTGGTGTAAAAAGTTCCTTTGATAAACGCTTTTTTGTATTCAATCTTTGTATCTGTGGCTGCTATTCTTCCAATTCTATATATCTGGTCTTTTATCTCCTCCATCTGAGTTCTCTTATACCAACAAGGACCTTTCAACTTTCCAAGGAAGCGCTGTGTTTCTAGATCGGGTACTTGCTTTTGGATATGTGACATTACGGTAAAGAGTTAGTACACAAGCCGTGCTTTGAAGTACCTGGTTTGTTCCTGTAATGCATTTTACAAGGGTACCATTAAAATCCTCTCAAGGAAAGCAAGAGGAAGTCCAAATTGGTCCAAACTTCTCTACACAATCGGCAAGGTGTTCTAATAAATGAATATTGTTGTTTTATCTTCGCTTCCTCTAGTTGTTGTGGGGTAATGAACTCTCCGATTAAAATTTGTAAAGCTTCAACTAAACACTGAGCCATATTGCGTGCTCTTTCGGGAATTATTGGGAGTACGACAGAGGGAAAGAAATATACCATAAATATCCGTAGCTCAACAGCCTTGAAACTAGAAAAATGATCAAGGGACCTTGTGTACATATGGAAATGTAACAGTAGTTTGAGATTCTGCCATTTTCTATTGATTTCACCAAGCTATACTTTCTTCTTGATGTGGAAGCACTCATACTTGAACTTTGGATTTCTAAAGAATGAATCAATGATCTGCCTTGTAACGCCTTCCCATAAATTATGCATGGGGTCAACTGTTATTCTATTAAAAGTTATCCAACCTGGAAACTCACATAATTTTGGAACATTTTGAATACCTTTATATGGTTTGTTATATGTAGAAATGTACCTGTACGCTAGTCTGTAGTGCTCCTCTGTTCTTAAAACACCGTCATTGTTTTCAGTGGGTGGGTAACAGACGCAGTTAATTAAATACATTCCCTTCTTCTTACAAAATGGGCAAACAAAATATCCTCCAGCGTTGATATATCCAATCATTTTGTCAATGTAACCATGATCTTCGCAATAATAATGTCTTGTCATTTGTTGCTGCTTAGTAATTACAATCTCCTCTACATTTCTGTGTTTTGATGGTAAGTTTGTGTTAGGTACTACATAATTAATCAAGTTCACGAGTTGTTTGAAACATTTGTTGTTGAGTTTGAACCTATTTACAAAACTTGTAATTGATGTTACAACACTGGCCAGGGGAATGTCAGGTGGTTTCCAGTTACATGGATAAAATTTGTCCTTGAAATAGATTGGTTTGCCCTCAAAGCCAGAAACAAATATTCTTTTGTCAACAGTTTCAATTTGATGTTCTTGTTTTATTTTATTTTATACATTTGGCCTTTCTAGGCTTTTTGAGTGGCCGGCCGCGCTCGAAGCGACTTAAGCCAGTGAATAACTACCTCATCATTGCATATTGCCCTATTTGGAACAAAAACTGTTTGTAATAATGGGTGTTGTTCTTGTAATTGTTGGGGCTGATGTTGAATTTGTACATCTTGCGATAGGATGGGCCGGTCAATATTATAATCTATGATTTCTTAACCTGATTGTGTGTTTGTATGGAGTGAAACAGACCCTTGTAGTGTTTGTACACATTCCTGGTTGGATACTAGATTCGCAACCCTCTTCACCATAGTCTGTAATGATGACGCTTTACCTCTTCTCTTTTTCATGTTTAGTTGAGTTGAGTTTGAACTGTTTTTCTTGTTATATTAAATTGAAAAAAGTAGGACTTTATATACATATTTACAGTTGACAACTAATAAAATAAAATGTCAACTGTCTATTTAGCTTTCAATACATTATATGAACAGTAGTAAATAGAATACAGTTTGTACTATTTCAGCCTTCCTTACAATTTGAAGGTTACTATTTGAACTTTCACCTTTTAATACAGAAAGTATAAAAGCTAGAAATAAAGAACTACAAACTATCCAATAAAACAATACATAAATGAAGGCGGACATTGATCTAGACAAAGGCACCCTAGAACATATCAAAGACGCTCTACTAGAAGGAAATCCCAAAAAAATGGTAGCCACCATACAAGTCATGAAGTCAATCTTAAAACATGCAAAAGCGACACAATGCCAAAATGTATCCAGCATCAAATTAACAGAGAACAAGGATGAACTGGCTCAGCATATTTTTGATCACAAAGATTCTGTTAAAATGGCGATTGAAAATCTACAAAGGAAAGTGTTTGAGAATTCAATCACATTTTCAAGCACCTTTATGGATACAGGACCAGATGCAATGGATGCAGAAGCTAGTAAAATGATTTCCGCTCACTTATCCATGCACTAAAGCAACATCCCCCCTCAAAACCCAAATCAAGAGTTTGAAGACCTTCTCAATCCCTCAGACTATTTTAGTCAGTCCATTTTGCAACCTACATCAGGAGTTCAAGGCTTTTCCTTTATAAAACAGCTTGGATTTGATCATATTCAAAGTCAATTAAAAGAGGATACTTCTATTAACAGCCGGCCAATCTTGAATAAAATGAGTCTAGTTTTAGCCGCATAAACTACTCCTGCTCAAGCTGCACCAATTTTGAGTAAAATGCAAAGTCCACAACTACCTTCTACACCAGCAGTTGTCAATGATCCTCAAACAGTTACCGCCCTTCAATTTACAATCACACAACTTGCCCAAAACCTCAAGGTTATACAAATGGAACTGGCCCAATACAAAAAAGATAATAATGTTTTGATTAGTAAAGTTGAGTACAACAACTTGAAAGCTACATTCACTGTACTTAAAAAGATACAAGACTTGACAAATACTACGTTCAAGACGATCTCAAGAACTTTTTCTGCTCAAGACGATATAAACAAAATCATTGAATTGATAACATCTTCTGCAATTGATCCCAAAGTTAAAGTAACACACCGAGTCCCTAAAGGAACTCTTGACCAAATCTTAGCAAAGACTGCTCTAATTACTATAGTGAAGTTACTTGTGAAAATTGTTGGACTTGATTGCAGCAAAGGATCTAAATCTGGAAAGAGCAATGGTGCTGTGTGGGATAAGATCAAAGTTGAATCAGTCTTCTTGTTATCTGCAGCCATCGCAAAATATGCTGGAAAAAAAGGTACAAACACAACAATTCTGGATCAGTTGAATGATAATAACTTTGCATTACTTATGAGCACCTTAGACTCTGTTGGGAATGATGTAAGAAACAAGGCAAATGAAGAAAGTAAAAGAAAGAGAAATTTACTGCTATTGTTCTAACTATTAACGCTGATGATTATGTGAACATAATGAACAGCAACAACATCATTGGAGAAGGCTCAGTGTGTAGTGCAAGGCAATGGCACAACAATCTAGTTCTAAAAGAATTTGTAGTTATAGGAATCAGTAAAATTTTAAAAACAGTGGACATCCCAATTCCTTTGAGTGAGCCTGAAGTAGAAAAAAGAACAAGTTGGAATCAATTTTTAGTCAATGACATAATAGCATGGCGTCGGGATGGACTTTAAAAAATCCAAAAATAAATATTGTTTTTTTATTTGTGCGAAAATGTGGGCTGTGTGTTCAAGCTTAACGAACTTGCGGAGAAAGTAGATTTTCACAGCGGAATGCTATTTTTAAATGTCCGCTGAAGAAGAAAACACTTTCCACACCTGTGCAAAGAATCATTGATTTATTGTTACGTTACAGTTATTGAATGTAAAATGATTTACACTTTGCTTCGGTTGGGTAATARCAACAGTATTGACATCTTTCTGAATGATATCCTCATCAGGAGACAAATCCAACGATTTGTTCTTTTCACAATTTGAAATGTTCTCTTCAGAGACATCATTTATTTCATTGGCGACGCTGGAGAAAAACTCATTGATTTTGTTGCTGGTATTCTGGCGCACTAATGTGTTATTGTCCTTATACCTCTCCATCGCCTGCACTGATGACCATCTGCCCAATCTAGCAAGCTCAGTATCCGATAAAACATCGTAAGCAGATACAATAGTTGTTAACGATCTTCGCTCAGAGTGTCCACTATAACAATCCAGTCCAATTTTAGTACTACTATCAGCACRGTTTGCGCACCGTACACCAGTTCTAACCTCTTCTTGAACATCATCAGGAAGGATCTCAATGTAATTTTGGAGTAGATCGCGGATGTTACTAGCAATCTTATTCTTCCCAACACGCTGCTCCTTATGAACATATCCACCTTGTGAGTTGTGGATAATCTTCCTCCAAAACGGGCCTCTTCGCTCAGACTCTGGTATGCAATCAACATATTCCATCAAGATTGTGTATGGACACAACCTTTTGTGCGACTTGTTGGCTGTTAATGTCTGGCTAGCATTTCCAGTCTTTGTGGTTGACAAAAACAATTCGATGACCTTGTTGGTGGAATCGAAGGTCATTTTGTCGAAGCTCCATTGGTATAAATCATCGCTGCGGTTGATCAACATCAATTTCCCAACAAACATCGCGATTTGCTGTTTGTTGACCTTTGTGACACGTGGATGATTATAGATGATGTGCACAATCTGCTTCTCGGTTAAGACTGCGGCTTGTTGTGGTGGTGGTTGTTTCTTCTTCTCCTCTTTTAAATACTTCGCAATGATACCGTAGTTGGTGATGTTGCGTAGTTCCATTCCAAGTGTGTACATGTAGTAATAGGAGATGGCGGAGTGTTGTTGATAAAGATAGTCGGGCGTCTGCCCACTATCACATAGCGTCTTCAAATAATTGTACACAGTTTTAGCATTGTGGACTGTGTGAGCACCACCCTTTTCAACAAACGAAACATAATTAGAAGCGTTCTTTTTGTACTTCTCAATTGTATTTGGATTTATACTCGCCATCCATTGCCTCAAAATCACTTTCTGTGAGGCTGTTCACCGTGTTACTATCAGCTACATTGTGCGTGACCTTCCTCTTCTTCCTTGGTCTTATTGGTGTTGTAGAAACTAAATTACTCATGGTTACAATTACTAAAAGGTTAATTATACCAAAAACAGCAGTATTATTTACTTTATTTTCTACACAACCTGAAAAAAATAGAATTCGGACTCTTCTCTCCATATAAAGCACTTTCTCCCTCGTGTCTCCGCCCCTCGTGAAAAAGTTCTTTCTACTCGTGAACTTGTGCGAAAATATCTATTTTTATTATAACAAAGTTACCAAACCAATGTCAACAAACTTGATGAGGGATGTATTAAAGAACTTGATTATCTCTGCCAGAATCCTTTTCACTTGCCCAACAACACATTCTTTATGTTTGTATGTTTCAATCTCTATAATTACTGCAATTTATGGACCAATATTTCTTATTGGCGAAAGAAATAGTTTCTCAACAATTATAGTACACTATACCTTGGAAAATTTTTAAAGCTGGCTCATTAACAAAATTACTTACTATGTCCATTCCTACTTTTACGCTTTCATTTTGCTATTTACTATAGTTCATTTTTCTTTTCGTTCTTATTTATGTACTAAATCAACATTACCCTCTCTTCCCAAACAAGGGAAACACACTCGTTCCTATTACTGCTTTCCGCGTCGGTGACCATACGTCCCATAACGTTAAACATAGCTTTAATGTTAAATGTTAATAGTTGCTCCAAACATACCATTGAGTCTATTGGTAGTTCACTAAATTTTACAGGGAAGGAAATCCATTCATTCCAACTAGATAATTAAAAAACCACATTGAAGGGTAAACAAACCATTTTGTTTGTGGATCCAGAGCAACATATTTTGTTCGTGATGTTAGAGTTATGTTTACTCCGTTAGAATGACATAGCATACAATCTACATAGATATTATTAAAAGTACTAAAGTTGTGAGTAGCCAGTCGTTCTTGAACAATCTTACCATCTTGTCAGCAAATCTATATCACTCTCACTATCCTTTTCAAAGTGACGAGACAAATCACCAACAAGTGAGGCTCTATTTTTGTTTGATATGGGATTGGACGTCACAAAGGAAATTTTTGCTATGTTCCAAGGTATTTTTCAAGGTTTAAAAAACTACTTTCATACTTTATTAAAATTACTATTTTTTGTACCTTGAAAACAGGACATTTTACTGTTTTCATACTACTTTTGAACATTTATACAACTTTTTTTTTTATAAATCGCATTCTGCGAAAAGCTTTATTAGAATAAATTTACATATTTATAAATGACTCTATATACCCAAAGGCCCGCCTAGCTTGGCGGATTTGATGGCGTGCATGAAAGTAATATTTAAAACAAGAATTATTGTCATGTAACGAATGAAAATGTAATGAAAAGGTAATGTTTAATTAATAGGACCTAACCCAACGGGTTATTAGGGGCTTGCGCCTGTAGGCGCTTAATGAACTGTAGGGAAACCAACGGTTTGTACAGGACTTTGACTACCGATTGTATAACATGTAAACAATACTAATAGAATGTTTGTTATGTTTCTGTACATTATAATTACATTTTGAATACTTTTTATATTATTCAATGAATAGGTAATAATAAGAGAGTATATCAACCCATGTATTATATACTATGTATATAACTGCTAAACACTCAAGCAAAATTAGTCTTTGTGCTTGTGATGACCTACCTGTACTTCACACACCACAATATACGCTTGTTGTGGTCAACTACTTACAACTATTTCCCGAGAAGGTGGTTGCTCGTGTTCACAATTTGCCTTGTAAACACATCGAGCTGTCCAAATGGAACAGGAAGTTTCCATGAGTATTGTAGATATTTTTTGGAGTACAGAAAGAGGCTTGAGAACTCTGAAGTGCTTGTTGATCTATGTCTTGGTTTGTTTACTCCTTGCTGTGTACCATCAAGCACACAGTAAGGCCTTATTATACTTTTAAACAGTTGATAGTGACAGCCCAGTAAAAAATTCCCAGAGCAAAAGTCCAGAAGTTAACTTCAGACATGAACAACAAAACGTGTGAACACAGAACAATGGATTCTATTGGTATATTGTGTATTGTATATTTCTGTACATAATTACTCTTTTTGTATAGGGTAAAAATATGTTACCATTATAGATAGATAACAATGATGAAGATATTGAAAATTTATCCATCAACTTGCAAAATACTTGGCGCCAACTATCTTCTGATGATATTTTAAAAGATTCAAGTCAGCGTGCACGTAGATTAATGAGTATGCATATTGATAATGCAGTGCCTACTCTTGATACATTTGATAAAAATACTCTTTTAAAAAGTAAATTTTTCATTAAAAAGAGTACATCAATATTTTGTTAATCAACATTTACAAGGTGAAGATTATGAACCTGCTACAAAAATGGAGTTTCAACAAACTAACATTCAAGGGTGTTCAAGTGGGGCTTATAATTACAGTGAAGGTGAATCTGGTAAAACTCACCCAATGTACGTTTGATATAATATTGTAGATGTACCACGTGAGCGCCTGTCTGATTATCAAATTTATGTGTTAGATGACAGAAACAAATATATTTGTTGGCTAAAGTATACTAGTAGCCACAAAAATAAACTTTATAACAAAACATCTATTGGCGCCAGAAGAGTATATGATTGGTATTGTGTAACTGAAGCAAAGGTCAATCCTAACATTAGAAATGTTGCTTTGCCACAAACCCTTGAATTTGCTCAAGCAATAAGAAGTTATCTGCCAGCTTTAAATTAGCGTCCATTGCATCAATATACTGTTGAAAAAGGTTTACCTGCCTGGATTATTGATTTAAAGACTTTTATTGAGTTATATTTTAATGACATGTTGTCGCTGTACTCTTTTGGGACAATATTTAAATATTGTATTTACACAGTTTTGTTGAAGGTGATATAAATTTAAAATAAGATGAAACAGTTGATACAGATAATCAATTTCAATTGGGCACAATTTTTCAATGTAACATTGATTAATAATTTCATGGAATTTCAAACAACAGTTTTACATTGTAATTGGGAAGTTAACTCTGCAACATTATGTCGTGTTGTTGATGTATTATGATTTACAATTTGTAGAGTAATTCTTGATACTCAAAATAATATCTAAGTTTATTCTGCTGAAGATTGACTTATTTTTATTCCGGCGTTATTAGGAGCTCTTGATAGAATTGCTGAATACAACAAGGAATACAAAGAATCATGCAAGGTCTTTTTAGGACACTCTAAAGATTCAAGCTTTTATCGTACGCCAGAGGTTAATCATTTTATTACTAGACCTATGTACGGATGATTAAATTAATATTGATGTCCACTGTCTGTCCAATTGATACTTGATCGGTTACAATGGGTATTAGGGTTTGTTGATTAGACCGAGTTTTTGCGCAATTCCAAAGACGATGTGCAATCATTGAGGAAAATCAAAAACACGAGTGGAATATACAATCATGAACAGTTTTTCAATAAAACAAGTTCTTTTATTGTCGAAGCATGGGTTGCTCAATGACGACGTCGCTGTGTATTTCTATCATCATCATCTGAGTCAGATTCCGACTGTGTTTCGTCACCATGAAGCTCTTGGCGTTGTCTTTTTCTTCTGTCATATGATTTTGACTTGGAGAGCTTCTTTTTCGCATGGTACTCTTTCGCCTCTTTGATCCAACTTGCAACAATACTCCTGTAATGTATGCCCTCCTCATCTCTCAAAGGGTTTCTAATCAAATGAAAATTAGTAAGGCTAGCACAGACGGAAAAGATTGTGTCATAATGTTCATGATCATACTTGTATGTATATTTCATCATTCCCCATAACATTAGCATGCGACCGTAATAATTCTCAATAATTACACGAGTTGCAGACAGTCTCTTGTTCAAATCCCTTTCTTGATTTGACTCCATCATGTTTTCTTTTTTAATAGAAATGCATCGACAGAAATCATGTCCACCAACGTAGGCTTTGTCTCCAAGGATTGACCATTGGTTAGGATACTCATCTGAAAGTGGCTCTTCATCTTCAAGCTCTCTCTCTTCATCTGTTTTTCTAAGAAGCTTTCGGACACTACCAATGTTCTCTTTAAAAATAACAAAGTCATGAGTACTTCCAGGGTAATGTTTTGTTGATGTGGCAAGAGCACCATTTAAATAGTGGGCAGTCTGGGTTTTCAGGCCATATGTCCAGTGTTTGCCTGAGAAGTAGTGCTTGACGTCACTATGTCTACCTGTTGGGCGATTACCTGGATGGAAGTGAACATCTACAACAAGCAGTATGCTTTGTAAATCCTTACACATTACTCCCTTTTCCTGCAATTGTGTCCAAGTATATTCGGAATTGGAGGTTTCTCACCTAGCAATTAAATTCTTCACCCGGCAATTAAAATCCTCACCCGGCAATTAAAATTCTCACCTGACAATTAAATTCTCACCAGGACATTGAAATGTCACCTTGATTACAATATAGAAGATGTTAGAGGGAGTGAGAGACGTTTAACGGTTTGTTTCACATGACTGGCACATTGCAGGTATAAATACAATAATAAATCACGACGTGATGCAACAGTAGAAGAGTGAGCACTGCAAAGAAGATATTATTATTTTACTTTAATAACACATGCTTAACGAATATGAGTTTTAGTGTAGAAYCCTATCCAAAAATTCATCAAACGGCTCATTCTCTATCATCTCAAGCGGCTCATTTTCTATTACATCAAGTTCTTGTCGATTTCTTTTGTTTGTGGTTTTCGTCCGCATAATGTGCTTCGTCGTTAAAATCATACCAATCGTAACCACCCATCTCTAGAAGTTCTTCTTGGTTTTTGTCTTGAGACTCAGGCTCATACTTAGCTTGGGCAAGACTCAACAGCTGCAAGAGAGACTGTTTGTACGTTTTAGTACCACATTTTTTTGCCAACCCTTTGTTGTATCAAAGCGGAAGACAGAAACATCGTCTCCTGCTCCTGATAAGCGCAAACCAGTTGAAGCGGATATGTTTTTACCCTTCTTTTTTGGATCCTCCATCTTTATAAGAGCTGCATCCAGACTCTCAAAATGTTTGACAACGGCGGCTCTCTTTGTTTCCATCCTCAAATTTAATAACTAACAAAGGGTTGATTACGTCAGTTACTACAACCTTTTGACTGTCATCAGGTAAACAAAACGGAATGAGTAAATGTTTGACACAACACAAATGTACTGCAACTATGGACTCCTCATCTGCTCTATCGCGTACCTTTCTCTTTCAACCTTCTTCTTGTGTACGCGTGCATTAGTCAGAATCAACTCATTGCTGGGGTCAACAGGTTGAAATTGTTTCTCCAAATCTGCAATCCTGCATTAATGTGATTAATTTGAGGACGTTGACCAAGATAAAGCGGCTATCTTGTATGGGTGAGACAGAGGTGAAACACCCTCACACAACACGTTGGTGGTGCGATAGGCGTAAGTTTAGCACCAATTGACAAAAGGCCAGGTTCCATGATAATTGTTGTGTGAAACAAACCATTAAAAACGTCTCCCACTCCCTCCAACATCTTTTCTTGTCGCATTCTATTGTAATCAAGGTGACATTTCAATGTCCTGGTGAGAATTTAATTGTCAGGTGAGAATTTTAATTGCCGGGTGAGGATTTTAATTGTCAGGTGAGAAATAACCTATTCGCAAATAATTTATCCTGATTTGTAAGCAAATATATTGTAAGAAAACTCACTTGGTAGAGGGCGGTAACTTCCCAACCACGGAATGCTCTTGTGGCTGCTGCTACATCCGTATACGTAGTAACAAAATCACTAGTTGCAGTGTGAGTCATATTCAACTGTTGAAAGTCTTGACTGTAGTTTGAACCGGTGTCGACCAGTCTCTCTAAACGTCCATTGACATAAAGGCTCATAAATCTTGAGTCTATAGTGTACGCAACATGAAACCTTATGGCTTGAGTTTAGTTTGAAAGTAAGGATTCATACCATTGATTCCTGCGACCAGGGGCATAATTTGTACCAATCTCTACAGGATTTGTAACTCGCGGCTGCAATGAGAACGACTCTAAATCATAAAAGTCATATTTAATGTGTGCCCTCTCGTTTTGTGTTTTGATTAGATTATTTTTCCCGGTTGCACCACCTCTAATATTAATCCACATAGCGAACGTGAATGCAGTGGACACTTTTGATGGATTAGGTATGATGATATTAGCACCTTGTATTCGTTCAAGACCAGTCCTGCCGTCTAAAGTATTGAAAGTAGCAGATGGCTGAACATTCATGTCATACTTGTACGGACCATAATCCATTGTCGAATTGAAAAGCTTCCAGTACCCGACAACATCTATATTGTTCTTCAAAGGTTCTAATGACTTGCCTTTTGAATTGTTAATGACTTCAGGACAAAAAACTAACCGGTGTTGATTAAGAACAACATAATCCCAACAAGAATACATCTAACGCTGTGCATCATTGTTTGTGAAGTGCTTGCGTGTAAAAAGTGAAATCAAAAGTGGTAAAAGACGACAGACCGAATTCGTTGACGTGACTGCTGTCACAACATAAACAGTGTTATTTCCCCTAAATTTCGGAAATCTCACCTAATTAAGATAATTCAGTAATGATTCTTTGGTATATAGTTCCTACAACAAATATTGTGAAATACTGTATTTCTCCGTCTAGTGTTAATAACATGAGCAGTAAACTATTCGTCATTTTCAAAGATCTTCTTTTTTTTTAATACAGCCATTTCTTGATGACTCTAGTATTCTTAAATATTATCAACAATTCTTTTTTGTGAATTCGATTAAGGTTGTTTACCATTGTAAGTGATAAAAAATATTACCGTTACTGAATCAAAGAACCACATGAACGAGAACATTTTTCAGGCAGATCCAAATAGTCATTTTATTCATCGCTCTGCACAAAAACCAGGAGAAATTTTAAGAAATGTACCAACAAAAACACCAATACAAAGTACCCCCCAAAGAAAAGTCCTTACCGATATAACAAACCAATCATCCACCACAAGAATACTTCAATCCAAAAGCTCTGACAAGAAACTTCTTGGCAAGCGAAGCTCTTCAACATTTGAAATATACGCGGATGATGATGATAAAGAAAAACCTCGCCAAAAACGTAAAACGATATCGACGGAGAACCGTCACCCAGATTCGTTCTATGAAGAAGAGATTGAGCATATGCCCACATTCAAACCAATTACGCTTCCACCTGTTTCACTAGAGCACTGGGACGATAACAATGGAATGATTGACGTGGTTGTATGCGTGGAAAAGAATTTACACAAGATTAAACCCATGCCTACAAGCATGACGTGTGTGGCCAAAAGAACATTTACCAAACAAAAATCAAAATCAGCACTAAAACCAATGCACACTTTGGAAGTAGAAGACATTGTTTTGGAAAGCGTAGAGCTGCAGCCAGCAATAGTGACACCCATCTCATTACCATCTTTTGACTGGGACAACATGTAAATTAAAAATCGTTGATAAATGTACAATGTATTGTTTATTTTAATGTCCACTTGGATACTTTGAAATCTGTCTTCTTCATGTTCTTCCGGTTCGGTAGGCCTCTATAAACAAGAGTTTTATTTGTAGGTGGACACAGCGCCTCGCTTGAACTTTCATCGTCACTTATGTTTTCGGTCTGGTCATTGCTGTTATCTATAAAAGTAGTTTGTTGGTTTATGGGAGGTGTCATGCCGTCAACGTTATTCGCTGGTAGTGAATATTGGTCCTCTTCCCTCCGCTTTCGTTTAAGAAAATTTGTTTTTTGTAATTCAGAGTTGAGTTGTTGATATGAATTAACATCGACTTTTGGTAGTTCTGTCCTAAAATTATTTTGTTGATTTGTAATGTTTTGATGGACGACATCGTTTTGAGGTTGTGGGGAAGGACCCATTAAATCTTCTACCGTAACTTCTTTAAACGCTGGCAAGTAATTTTCCGACTCGCTATACTGTTCTTGATATTTTTGAATGACTTTTTGTTGGTTCTCTATTATCGTTCTCATCTGCTCTATTATGCTCTTCATTTGATCTATTTGTGTATGTTGTGTTTGTAATTGAACAAGTAGTTTCGATAAAAGGTCTGAGGGTAGCATTCTTCCACCATTATTATTTGATGACGTTGTTTGTTGGAGCTGTTGAAGTAACAACTGTTGCCTTAGGGTTTGTATTTGATCGTTTGGATGTATATTCGACGGTTGCTGATTCATTTGCTCTTGAAGCTGCTGGAGCAGTGTGTCAGAATGGTCAACACCAGAGCCATCCTGTTGCATTGTGTGAGTTGTCGGATTAGAGGAACAATAAATAAATATGGAGCGAGATTTTTTTCCTATACCTTAAACAAATAATTGTCGTGTTTTCTGATGGTATCAACAAGAAGTGGTGGGTTCTGATAGTGTGGACAATGAAACAATTTTGTTTTAATTCACCAATTTTATCTCAACAGTCTGAGGTACAAATATATAATCTGGTGAGTGATCTCTTTTATTCAGATATAATTGTTCAAAAATAAATTTATTGCTCTGATGCTTCAGAGATTGAGATGTGTAATTTGATCACGATTTCTGCTGCAGTCTCACGAAAATAAAGTCAAATGTTCATAATTACTTTACTAAACACATGGGTTCAAATATGATGTTGACGTAACTTCTAACGTATTTTAAGGTTGTCCTATTGGTTGATTTACACACAGACCAAACAAAAGAATGGGAAGAGACTACGAGTACGGATCTGACGAAGACAGGCGCTCAAGTCCAAGAAGAGATGAGCGTGACAGCAGAGACGGAGATAGAGCCCCACAAAAAGATAGGAACACCTCAAGCACCGTTTTTGTTCGCAACCTATCATATGACACAACTGAAGGCAGCCTTAGGGAACACTTCAAGAGCTGTGGCGAAATAACTAGTGCAAGAATCCCAATGAACCAAGACAGCAACAGACCAAGAGGCTTTGCTTTCCGTAAGCTTTCTGCTTTCTAATGACTTACCGTATTTTAGTTGAGTTCTCTGACGAAGATGGTGTACGTGCTGCTCTTGCCCTTGATTCTACAGACTTGGACGGTCGCCAGATTTTCGTTGTCATGTCCAACCCTAACGAAGGCAGAGGTGGTGGAAGAGGTGGCGGTCGCGGCGGAGGAAGAGGCGGTGGTCGTGGGGGCGGAAGAAGCTACGGAGACAGAGGTAGCGGTGGATATGGTGAGCGCTCAAGCTATGGAGGAAGCCGTGGTAGAGATCGCGACTATGGTGACAGAGGAGACAGCAGAGGTGATAGAGGAGACAGCAGAGGCGGCGACCGTAATGGTGATAGAGACAGCCGTGGTGGTAGAGACAGCCGTGACTATGGAAGAGACCGCCCATATTAGAACGTAGGAGTTCAAGTGGTTTATTTGTAACAATCGTCATTATCGACCAGCATCATATAGACCCTATTCATTGTTCACGAGAGTTGATGAGCCGATCTGTGCTATTATCATTTTCTAACACTGTGTCTTCCAGAAATCTGAAAGTCCACGACGGCATGTGCTCCTCATTGAGGTCCCCTAAATTATCGCCTAGTCTTTATTCCTCCTTGCTTTCATAATTTGAATCACGCTCAACATTCAGATCTGTTCCAGACTGTCATCAACGCAATCAACCAAGGTTGCTTCTAGTGTCGCTTTTTATGACAATAAAATCTTTACACCTACCTACTTTTGTTGTTGATGTTTTGTAAAGTAGTTGAACATGTCCGATACCACACCCGATGTCGACAAGGATGAAAACACTTTGTCCACGGGAGGCCTGAAGTACGATGTATCATCTGGGATTTCTCAAGTGAATGGATGGTTCAGCTCATTTTCATGGACGAAAGTCAAGGAGGCCTTGGAACAGGAAGTGAAGATATTTGCTGAAGAGATTTTACCCATAACGAACCAACACGCACCTTTCGACGATAGAGCTGAGGTTCCCAGTATTTGGATCGGGAAGGAGAAGACATATAGAAAATGGCTGTCCAAGATCGCGTTGGATGTTAATACTTTTTTAGTAGAACCTGACGATGGCCTGTTTAACCGAAACCAATTTGGATATAATGACCTAATAGCAGAGGAATGCCTACAAGATGAAGCTCTTAGTAAAGTGAGATATACGTTAGTGCCCAAATTCATACCAGAAGAAGATTTTTGGAACAATTACTTTTATAGAGTACATTTAATTAAAACTGTGAATGACGTCAACAACACAAAGGCCGTACTTGTTAAAGCCAACACCGTCACTGAAAAATCACAAGAAAAATTAAATAAATATAATAAAAGATTAAAGGTTAATACAGAGCCTCCAAAATCAACAGAAAATATTTCCGAACAAGAAGTTGATTCGATGGACTATGAATCACTAACAATTGAACTCCACGCAATGAAGGACAACATTTCCCTACTACAATCCGTCCTCTCCACGCTGGAACAACAAGATGTCCAAGATCCAAAAAAGTTGGAATTACTTCAAGACCTGATGAGAACTGTCGTAAGGAACAAGGAGAAATTAGCAACAACACTACCCCACATTATCAAAGAGTCCGCCATGAATGAAGCCATGGCAGTGAATGACCTTTTGCACAATGCAATTGTTTCATACAGAAAATACATGACCCAAAAAGAAGAAAAACAAAAGGAACAGGACGTCAAAACTCAACAAGAGCCAACCGAAGAACCCAACGACCAACATTTAAATGATCTTGAAAATGACGACATGGCACAATTAAGAAGAGAATTGGGAATAGAATCATTGGCACCATCAACGACACCAACATCAATGGATACAACCACAGAGAACGAAACAAGACTACCGTGGGAAGACGAAGACGATGAGTAATAAAATAATTTAATCATCCAGCGCAATTACATTTTTAGGTAATTCAACATTAGTAAACAATGTCTTGAACACATCGCCATAAAATCCAGATCTCTGTCTACAAACGGTTCTACAATCAGGTCCATAATTGATCTCAATCACGAAGGGATTCATCTCGCTATCCATCATCACGTCCACTCCGTACAACGCGCCACACTGCAAATCGACATTCTCTCTCAAAATTCGATCGCTCAAATCTCCTAAACAACTCTCCAACGCTTGTTCGAATTCTCTTGTGAACCATGGCCCACTTGCCGCTTCCATACTCTTTATCGAAAGCATCGATAAACTCTTGTTGAGCATAAATAATCTTGGCCCACCTGATCAGGATTCTCTTCGTGTCGGTAGTTCATCACCGTAAAGTGCTTTTCGAAATCATGCAAGTTATCGACGCTGTACTGTTTGTTGCTGATGCGCACCACAATGTCATCCGTCATGTACGTCAATAGCTTTGGTTGATCGTCGGAATCGCATCTCACGCGCGCCATCACGTGCAGTCGTAGATCGAATTTACGACCGGTCAAGGTGAGCGGATTGTGAATGTAGTGGCTCACTACGACTGGACCCATTTCGGTTAATTTCAGAACCGCAGTGTCGGAGTTGACCACGTTCATGTTCATGCTGCGGGATAGGTTAGCTGGCTTCACGATCCACAAGTTGACCTGGGATGATTTCTCTCGCTGATCGTAATCCAACAAGAACCTGGCAACGTCGGAGTTGTTGCTCATGTCGTAGGTTTGTATGAGGAACGGTAATTTCATGTCCCTGACGCTCTTTGCAAATTCTGGTTTGATGGTGAATAAATGTTCATTCTTGAATTGGTTGACCATTTGATGTGTTTGGTAAATGTTTTCATAGTCACGGAAATGTTCATGAGTGTACCATAGGATATCGGCTTGTTTGGGATCGTCTGTGAATGTGAACAATGGATCATCGACATGTTGGAATGATGAGTATTCTGTAATCCTCTCGATCACCAACTTGGAGTCGGTGTATACCTTATAATTGTTTTTGGAGCGAATTGCTTTGATTGGTTCGTTCGAGAGCGAAATGTTTTGTTTGATGTGCGAATCGGGTTGTTGCTGACGGGCGACGCGTTCCAACTCTTCTTGATCCATGCTGCTGCGATCGTAAATCATTTGTAATAAATCACGTCTTTGTTGATCTTTGGTTCCGTGTAAATAATCTCTGGTCACTTCGTCGCCTTGATTCAAGTCATCAACGGGCCATAATAATGTAAATGTTTCTTGTGTGTTGTAATAAAAGAATGGTGCTAGCTTGACGTTTCCGTGTTGATTGTGACGAATGGATAATCCTAACTGATCCATCAAATCTATTAAAAGTTAGGTGAATGATGATCACGAACTTACACCATACGGAAGTGTGTTGGTTGGATAATCGATAAGTTTCTAAATAGTTGAACATTTTATCACAAATAGCAGTGGCTGTCAGTTCTGTTGTGGTGGGTGTGCTTAAATGGGATGGCCAACCATTAACGTATACAAGCTTTGGTAACCGTCCTAACGCTACTGCCTCATGAATGTACTTTTGGTAACGGTAATCAATCTTTAGCTTCTTTAGTCTATTCATGCTCTAAAATACAATGACTAAAAATGATGAACATGTGACACTTACTGAGATGCACGAGATGAATGATTGAATGTCATCGATGGAGGTGTTGGTGACGTCAATGGTATGACAGTTTGTGAATTGTGACCAAACAGATTGCTTCCACGTTGGTACTTCTCTGCCAGAAACATCCACACAATAGACTTGATCAGGACTAGTCACGTCGCATAGGAACAATATCGACCAGGTGGTGTACCTGAAAAGTAAGAGAGCAAGGTCAAAAAATGTCTTACGCTTCGGTTAGTTTGGAATTGAAAATTTCTAATTGAGAAAAGTGGTGTTGTGCGTGATCTTGTAGTTGTTTGTTGTTTGTGAATAAATTATCAGACAGATACAATGCTTTTAAACTCTTTTGGACTTGTTCTGGAATTTCTTGGAACAGTAAAGTGCTGTCAGAGAACTATTATGTTAAAATTGCATAAGTGGGACAACATACATTGTTCAAAGTGAGGTTGAGTGCAGTAATTTGTTGGGTGTTTGAAAGCTCTTGAACATCACTTGGAAAATTTCTTAGGCCGTTTCCTGATAAATTTAGGTACTGACCATAAGGAAAGCAAGGTTCAGATTCAACGTTGATGGGATTTACGACCTCATTTTCCTCAGTTCCGACATTCTCAACGGTGCACTCTTCTTGTTGTGAGTCCTCAAAAGCAGACTAACAAATAGATGTTTAGTAAAACTTGACTAAAAGTTTATCCTACTATTTTCATAACTTCGCAGCACATCTCTCTTAATTTGTCGTTATCTACCAGTGACTATGATATTGTGAGTGCGATTATTGTCATAATGTTCATACAGAGAAAGCTTTCTCAATGGTTGTTGTCCAAGCATGATCAATTAAAAACACGTTGGAGTTCTTTTTCAAGTCCTTAGTTGCATATAAGGCATATGGTGTTCTGGTCTAACAATTATATCGGTTAGAGTTAACATGTATTATGGCACTTACGTCACCATCTATCTCTCCAAATTGAAAGTAGGAACCCGCATCGATTATACACTTGGAAAGCTTGTCCAATAAAGGTTGGTGTAGGTTCTGTGGAAGACCAATTGCTTGAAGCTGTGCTAGATGAGATTCCATATATTCAGTGTTCTTAAACTCTTTCGTTTGAAATTTTGTGTGAAAACATTGTCCACG